>JAVCKT010034325.1:0-24349 GCA_032273925.1 Rhynchotus rufescens
TTTTTGTTTTGGGGTAATTTAAATAATTTATAAAAAAAAAAAAAAAAAAAAAAAAAAAAAAAAACAAACAAAAAAAAAAAAAGAACTGTAGTGATAGAAAGGAGATTTTGCTAAAAAAATAATGGTTACATAAATTTGAAAATTAATGGCAGGGAAAGAGAGAGCTTTGTATTTATCCAACTATATATCATTTTTCAAAAGTATCCAGCTGAAACATGCTGTGCTATGCTTAGATGAAGCAGTATGACATGCTAATATAACTACCCTGAGAAGAGGAAATAGAGACACACAAATGTTCATTAATTTTATACAGAATAGAAATAAGGATTCTGCATCTGCAATCAGCAGAAAAAAAAATGCACACATAAATGTTACTGGCATCCAGATTATCTATCATCTTAAAGACATATACACACATATTTGTCAGATACTTTTAAATGCATTTTTAAATTATAGTTGTTTGTCTTATTGGCAAGAGCAGCCTTGCCTGCTAGCGCTTTCCTACTAAACACTAATAAGGATATCCCTCACCCATCACCAAGGCCCATTGGCTACTGCCAGAAGACAAATGGCCAAGTTCTCATCAATCCTTCAGGATTGTTTTATTCATTACGTTATACATTATATATACATTATATATATTAGTAAGAAAAATAAAATTATAGTAGCTTTCCTACAAATTAAAGAAAAAAATGTATTTTATGTAGTAAAATAAATAAGTGCCTTGGGCCAGGACTTATTCCCTTAGAATGGGGTTTCTAAGATAGGCACTCAGTCACTTTGTGTCCCCTTGTCCTCAGAGGACTCAAAAATGAAGGAATAGAAAATAGTAGGCAACTGCAAGGTTTAGCTAAGACCTAACTCATGACCTGGAGATGCCCCTCTTTCTCTCTGCACTGACTGCAACACAAACCTATAGCATTAATAAAGGCTTTAGTGGCAGTTCTTGCAGTTTGACAGCAAGCTGGATTTCTCTGAAGTCTTTTAACTGCTTTAGCTGACTTTAGCCAACCACCACCTCCAATAGCACTTGTTGCCCTGAAAGTTAAACACATACTTAATACTTAGCCACTTTGAATGAGAAGCAAACTGCTCTGCAAATTGCCTAAGCTGTGGGTGTTCGCAAGTGTGAAGTGCCAGTTGTTTGGTTCTGTCCATAGCTGCCTGCTCTTCATCATGATAGAGACTCTGTTTAATGATTCATAATCATTCAGTGCTGCAGAACTGTCACTCTCCTGATAATGCTCGTAATGACATTGCAAATATTTTGCTTCTGTTTTCCTTCTGGAATACTTGCAAGAAAGTAGAGGGACAGGAAAAAAAGTCCTTATCCTGTTTAAAAGTCAGGATGCATACAGCAGTTTAGCTCCCTGACCCATGGAGCCCTATGGATCTTCATACTGAGCCCTATGTAATGCTCTTTGGATTTCTACTTAGCAGCACAATGCTTGGGCTGCTTCCTAAAGAACCACTAAGTCTGAAAACAGAGGCTCATTAGTATGTGACATCTCTCACTTCTACTTTCTCAGGCACAGATTCTAAATTGCTTTCTCCTTCAGTAACAAAAATGAAGAATAATTCCAAGAGTTTCAGAACTCTACATATAAATTTCCTGTGTAGTAATGGGTAGAAAATAAAAAAGTCTTTCAAGAAGTAATGAATATTTAATATGATTTAATCAAAAGCAATGTATTTTCTTAACCAACATAGTTATGTAGATTTTTAAAGCAAAATATTAGCGTAAAAACAAAGAAAAAATGAAATGTGAATTCCAAAATGCATGTAATTGTTTTATAAACAGAAATGCAGAACGGCTTGACAAGAACACAACAGTATATTGTATCCACTGAATCAAAACTATTTCCACTGATTCAGTGGTTCACGGTAGAGATCACCTTAAAATATCCTAGAGTGGAATAAATATTTTGATTGTTCACCAATATCTGCTATGCCAAAAGTAATCCTTTTCTGGCCTGTGTGGATTTTTAAAACAAGGAAGACATACCTTCTGTAGCATTTTACTAAATTTTCACCAGACAGTAGATATTCATCACTGTATTGCTGCTTATATTTGTTTTGAATTTCAACAAAAGAGAAAATTCTCCTCTATGCCAAGTCTGAATTTTTTTCTTGTGACAACTCAGTTCTCAGGTCCATGGTAGTAAATCTCTGTAATATACAGCCTCAAGGCAGAAAATGGCAAAAGATGGGCAGCTTCACCTTTGAAGCTGCTATTTGTGACAAGTCTGTAGATCTGAAAAGTTTAACAGCTGTATAAAAAAAGAAAAGGAGAAAGGGTAAATAAAAGAGACCTCCCTCAAGGTAAGGAGACTGATGAATAAGAAGTAGCAAACAGAGTGTCAATTTAGCTTGTGTCATTTTAAGTAACATTTTCGGGATCGATGGACCTGGCCACTGCCGAGGGAAAAAAAATTAGGTAGCAGTTACATGAGATATGTCACTTTTGTAAAGACAGCTCAAATTCCATGAAGGTGAGGTCTTGATAGCCATATCTACCTTCAAGCAGGTCTACCCATAGTTCTATAGATTTGAAAACCAATTCATTATTTCATAATAGTAATTAGGGAGGGAACCCATCTGAAAAAATATCTGCCATATCTACATCTGAACTAGTCATCTAATCAGCAAAGATAAATAAATTCTACTAAAGAATGATTCATCTTATCTTCTCTAAAACACATCAGATGAAATGTGCTCTAAAGCACATTTCTCTCTACTGGCTTATCATAATCGGCTCAGAAGAACACATCGACTATAGCAGGTGAGACAAATCTCATCACAGCAAGGAACCCTCTCCTGACAGCAGGCAATAATGGCTGATTATCCACATAAAAGAATCTGGAGATTATACGAACAAAGAAGGTAGCTCTGTTATAGACTTTCTCCTGTGAGGCATGTGATCTTTTCACCTTACCTTTGAGAAGAAGACCTATTTCATGTTATAGGGAGTTTTGCATATTCCTGACATACACTGCATTAATTCCCTGGAAAAAAATCCCAGTTGATGCCAGATAATAAAGTACTAATAAAGTACATTTTTCTTTTTCAGATATACAGAAATACCTTGAAAATTCTGAATATTCAGAGCATGCTGCAGTTTTTCTAATGATACAGTGAAGGAAAACAGGAAGCTGTCATCCACTTCTGCATGTGCCTGGCTTGAATCCTCAAAACAAAAACTCTCTCTGTTCTGGATGCTTTATTATTAGGAAAGATGTAACATTAACATTCCAGAAAAAGAGCTTCTCATGCAAAACCAGTGACCTGACATAATTGTTAATAAAAAGTCCACTTTAATGATTCAACAGCAATAAATATCCTTCAAAAGTAATTTAAAAAGAAGCCTATAATGATGTTAAAACCCAAATGAGATTTTCATTCATGAGACTTTCATTCTGAGGGGGATTCCGAAGAGATACTGTCCTCAAAAACATACCAAACATCAGGTTAGATGAAATTTGATGCCTGCTATAGTATGATACAAGACAAAATATCCATCAGATTTCTGAATGGTTTGAGTTTCACATGTAGTAGCTTACATAATACTAGTATGGATGTTGGATACCTATTTGGGTATGAACAGTGACACCCCAAGGTCCTTAGTGTTTGGAGGGTTTCCATTTGATTTTTTTCCCTTCTATTAAAAATACATATATTCTCACTTTTATCTTTCCACACTCTCATTTCTAAGGAGAGTACTTAAAAAGAGTCATGAGTCCTAAAATCTGAGGGAATATTTTATCAAAAGTGATACAGACGGACCAAGGACAAGTACAATAAAGAAAAAAGGGCAAGACTTATCTGGAAGATCACTGCACAATTTAGAAAAAGACTATTTCAAGTGTGAATTTTGTGAATTCCAATAACAACAAAAAAAGCGCTGATGGAGAACAATAATATAACTATAAACATAAAACAAATACTAAAAATAAAAATAATAACAATAACAATAAAAAATAAGTAAACTTTTGCCTTCAGTTTAGTAAGCAGGAGGGGAGAGATGAGAGCTAGGAAATTTTCCACAGTAGTATAGTGAAGATACTATGTCTGATAAGTAAACTTAGCTTAGGTCTGATCCTGGGTCTGTGCCTTATCTGACTCCTGTTAACACAGTAATACACCTGCACTCTCAGAAAGCTTGCAATCAACACTGGATTTAGTGAAGTCATCAATAAGCAGGAGGTGAGGGCTGCTACTCATGGGAAACTACACAAGTTCAAAAAATGATCTGATAAGAAATTCATGAAACTTAAAAAAAAAGGCAAATACAGGATCCAGCACCTGGGATGGAATAACTCCACATGGCAGATCAGCCTGAGGACTTACTGATCAAAAAACATTTTTTTTACAAAAAGACTTGGATGTCCCGGAGGACAAGTTGAGCAACTTGCCATTGCAACCAAGATGGAGCATGTCCTGAGTTGCAGGGCAAGGGAGGCAATTCTTTATTCAATACTTGTGTGACCACACCTGGAATACTGTGTCCAATTTGTGACTTACCAGTAAAAAAAAGACAGAGACCCTACTCATGTGACTAAAGGCTGGAGCACAGGATGTATGAGAAGCTGAGAAAGCTGAGTTTGTTCAGCCTTAAGAGGGGAAGGCTCAGGGAGATCTTAATAATGTCTACATCTACCTATTAGGGAAGGACAGAGCCAGAGTATTCTCAAAGGTGGAAGCAGAAGAGGCAACAGACACATGTAGGAACACAGGAAATTTCCAGCTCAATATACAGCAACTATATTTCACCGTGAAGGCACTCAAATATTGGCCCCAGTTTCCCAGAAAGGTTATGGAGTTAGCATCCTTGCAAATGTTCATGGGTCACTTGGACATGGCCATAAGCACCTGATATAACTAGACTTGCTTTTGACAGTGATTTGGACAGAACGACCTACAAAAGTCATTCAACCCTTGTGATTCTAGAGCCCTAAAATCTGGGTTATTGGACCCAGACCTACCAAAGTCTCCAAATCTCTGCGGTCTATCAGGCAAGGACAGGACTAGTGGGAGGTCAAGCTGGACTTAAGAGAAGATCAAACACCACAGAAGAGATTGTCTGTCACCTTCCCAGACAGACTAGTGCCTTTCTCCAAAATCCTTCTATTCCAACCAAAAGTCAGTCAGATTGCTTTAAAACATTGCTAGAATCTAATTTTAAATTGTGACAATGAAAAAAAAAAAAAAGACATGTTATAAAGCAGTGATAACCTCCAGCATGCTGGAAAATAAAATCAGGATTCTACATTGGTCTGTACTCCCTGCCCAGATAATACATATTCTTCTGTTTACTCTGAACCCAAATTTCTTCTAAGAAACTAGGGTATCAGTGATTCTGGACCTGAGTGTTTCCTAATGAGATAAAAGATTTTTCTTTTTCAGTGCAAATCCCTTAAAAATGCTGACACTTTTAAAGATATCTATTTCTTAAATATATGAAAAATGTCTCTTAGAAAAAGAAAATCTTAGATTATGCAAGAATATCAGTAATATGTAGGTTAAGTGACATCCTTCCCTAAATCTATTATCACTGTTGTATTTGTCATTTAGACAAACATCCACTCCAAAGATAATGCTAAAAGTAATTTGCTTCAAAGACAATCATGCTTTATTCTGCCTTCTAAATTAAAGCTATTAATTTTGTTTCCATTTCTGACAATAGCTACCTACACATGGTGATTGTAGTCATCTAGATGAAGAAAATATCACAAATCCCTGTTATACACACTATTTTGAAGCGCTGTTAAACCTTGAAGTGTGGTCACTGTGCATTCATGGTAACTGAGGTACTTGAAATTTCTGATTGATTCTGATCAAATGATTTTCATTACATCGCTTTGCATTTTCACACAATTGGAACACAACAGATGTTTATATGTCTGGAAACAAGGGAAGTACTAAACTAATCTTTATGCTATTTAATTGGTCGCTTACATAAAAGTGAGTGTTTAACAACTCTAGACACATTCTGACTCATTCCAGACTGATTTACCTAACATTTCTAATCAACCCAACAAATGTCCCTTAGAATTTATCACAAACACTTAATCCATAATAAGCTAATAAAGTTAGCAGTTTTGTACTCAACAGCTGAATTTGACAAGGTGATGTGAGTGCTATGACAAAGTCTGAGGGACATTTGTTGGGTTGATTAATTTCCATGATATCTGGCAGCACAGATCTGAATCTACTTTTGCACTTCTCACTGTAAGCAGTAACTGTGCTGTTGATCAGACCTTTCAGAACAGGCTCAGAAGCTTGCAGCTGTATACCTCCACCAACATGATACCCTCTGCAAAGTAGGTATGTATCCCTAACTTATTTTTGATAATATAACTTTTTTTCTCTCAGTATTGTTTCCCACAGCCAAAGTAAGATTTTGCACATAGTCTGTTGGATGAGAACAGATAACAATGCAAAGAAGGAACATACAGAGAAAAACCTTCCTTGGAGATACTCAAAAGTCATCCAGACGCAATCCTGCACAACGTGTGTTAGATGACCCTGCTTGAGAAGGGGCTAAGGTGCAACTAGATGATCTCTAGAGATCCTTTCCAAAATCAACCATTTTGAGATTCTGTTATTCTGTAAGAACATCTCTCCACTTCAGTGAGACTGTTCTCAGGCAGAAGCCTGAATGGTAAGAGCATGACCAAGGTTATCATTTTGGTGGTTAACCTTGTAGGAAATCAAGATGACTTGCTTATCTGTGTTGCAGACAGTACTGACTTAAAGAGAACAATACTTAATAAAATTAAATATTTCTATCTTACATTAATTGTCTGTTTGGACTGATTTATGGATTTGTTGTGATTTTTGTCATAATTATTCTCTGTAAGACACATGAGAAAATACAATATGCGAAGGAAAATCCTGAAAAAAATATTTTTCATCCTTAAAATATTTATATTAACATCCTATATAGATAAGCATATACAATCACAGATAATTCATCCATCAATTGTTTATTAAAAGCATTAGAGTACAGAAATTCTTTGCAAATCTAGAATTAAATATACTGTTAATAGACATTCGAACTATAATGTCATGCAACTACCGAATGCCAATCTGCCAAGGAAAGGAATAGTTTGCCATCTTGCATCTCATTTCCTAAATGTAATTTCAGTTGTTATTTATATTATTGCATTAAATGCATACCCATCATATGCATTAAATATGCATCAAATGCATATGCATCAAATGCATATTGAGCATGTGATTTTCAGAAGGTGAAGGTTGCTGTAAATAGTCCTGATTTTATAATTTCACAAGGTGAACATTTCTATTTCTAGCACAAAATCTTCAATTATAAGAAGCATTTCAAAGAGTTTTTAAAGAGTATTCTTGTCTTTTTTTTTTTTTTTGCATTTCATAATAAAAATATGATTATGCTATAGGAGATAATCTCTAAAAATAAAAAAATCACTAATAATTTACAATGGTTTATTTAGAGAGATAAGATTTCTCTTACACAAAGAATACAGAAATGAATTACACAGATCTGACCGCAGTTTAGTCAAATAATAATTACTCTTCTCCTATTGCCATAAGAATAATGATTAAACAGATATTAAATTGTAGTCATCTGCCTCAGATGCCTAATGAAAGTCTGTTGCATCAATATTAAAATCATTATGTAGGCTGAGAATACAGCCTTCCTTATTTTTAATTTGAAGATCAAGAAATGTCAAATAACATAAAAAGATACTGTTGTTTAATTAACCTAAGAAAACCAAATATTATGCAGAAAACTAACTAGAAAGAATATGGATTAAGTAGAAGCAATTAGAATTACAATATTAGGTTTTAAGGTATCTTTATGAAAATATTCAACGTAATATTACACTCTCTTTTTATTATATATTTTTATTATGTATATTTATTAATTTAAGTAACATTTTCTGGATTCCTAATACTTCTTTTTTTTATTCATCTCTTTCTAATGAAACTGCATCACTGTGCCAAAAGGAGTTCTGAATGCAGAGGGCGAGTGGGATAGCAAGTCAGCATGTGATTCTCTTTCAGCAATCAGAGCAATCCCTGCAAGACAAGGATCTCTTAGGTTCTTTACTTCATTTAGGTGCATTTTATGTTCAGAAATAAATGAATAAAACACAATGGAATTTAAAATGAAAGCCAAGACTATGCAAGTGCTCTAATGATGAAACCATCATGTAAGAGAAGAGGGAAAGGCAACACCCTAACTTCCTCCCCTAATCTGTAAGTCATAAAACGATGCTTAGTCTTGACTCACTAGCACAGAAGTACTGTTTATGGGAAAGAGAAATCTTGCCAAGGAGATGGTTTCTAACATCTCAAACTGAAGAAGAAACTGAAGCAAGATCTCTCACTTTTTAAGCAAAGTAAATACTTGCTATAGGGTAACTGAAGGTCAAGACCATCTGTACTCCTCCTGTTTTTTAAAATGTTCATGCCAGAATTTCAGGTACTCTAGGATTCCTTTCTTAAATTCTGGAACTGTTTTGGATAAAGAAGAAGATATTTGAATGTTGGCATAAAGTATGTATGAAAACTCTCAGGCAGGCAAAACCAAGCCATTTATGACCATATAACTGGTTCACAGCTCCAAGTATTTGGGCAACTTTACAATAAAAACAATGCATGAGGGAGCCTAACTAATTTCTATGTTTAACAGTATCTGCTCAGGCATTTTCTATCACAACTCCAAACTTGAATTCAAGTACTAACACACTTCATTTGACCTCTAAATTCCCAGAAGTGAGAACACAATCACCTCTGGAAACAATCACAATTAACCTGAACAGAGAATTCTGACAAAGAGAGTCCTCCTTGCAATAGCTTTTTACTCCTGACAGGATTGCCCTGATACTGCCCCATACCTTGGCTGCATGCAGTCCTACAAGGAAGAATTATATTCAGTGATATTCAGAAGCTGTACAGGACACAGATACTTACAATTCAACTCTTATACCTTCTGTTGTCTTAAAAGTACCTTTCCTCTCCATAAACAGCAGAACATGAGCACAAACGCATTATTACAGTAATGACTGCTGTCAGTAAAAGATACCACTGTCTATTAGATACTATCTATTATATAGTAACTACTAGATACTATTAGATAGTTGCTCAAAAACTGAGATTCTTAACATAGAGTTTATTTTGTCACATAAGAGATCACAGTCATAGCAGGTGGAAGTGGATGGTCAGGATTACATATCCAGGGAGAAGAAGTGGAAGTGATCCATTCATAAATTAAGCGAAGGATAGAGAATAAATGGGAATGGGGTATGTATACATATGTGTATATGTATATTTTTTTTTCACAAATCATTTAGTGATAAGAATGTAATTCAAATTCATCCCTATAGGGGATTTTTGACAAAAAAAAAAAAAAAAAAAAAAAAAAAAAAAAAACAGGCTACCAAGAGAGTTTAAACAGCAAAAGCACTCTACAGTGTTTATTACTTTGTTAATTTTGTTAATTTATATAACTGTGGGCTATGTTTTGATATTAGCAGCACAGGCTCATGAAGCGTGTATGTGACACAAGTTCTGTTTTCAATGACACCAATTAAACGCCTTAAGCATATGATCATATTCACTATTTAACTGTTTTCTTCCATATCAAGAACTTAATTTGCAATGATGATTCATTTTCCACCATATAAATCCAATAACTTCCTTCTTCAATAAGGCATGTTGCTGATGTCATTTCCAATACAGAAAAATTCCTTAACATCTTGACATTCTTTATTTATTTCAGATAAAAAAATTCCTATATTCTTTCACTGATGTCCCAAGAAATCATACCTACTGCATTTCCTTTGCCTAGAAATTAGCTTTTCAAATGAAGTTTAAAAAATGCATAGTGAAGACAGATCTTTATTGGCAGGTAAATCAGCCAGAAGAAGAAATGACATACAACTTCCTACAGCAAACTGCTCTAGCAGCTGCTTTGGACTGCAGCAACAGCACAGTAGAACGTAAAAGTTGGCATGATTTTATATGGATCAACGCTGTTAAAACTGATCTCTTGTTAGCTTGAAGTCTTCATGCGTTGCTATCTGGATCTAGTAGGCTTAAGCTGGAAAGAGGTTTTCTTGCTATCAGAACAATTGTACCAAACAGAAAAAAAATTCTATTCCACTTCTATTCAACTAAATTCTTTTGAAATAAAAAATGAAGAAAAGTAAAAATACCTTAGTAGGACACAACTACTTCTTCAATAGCTTATTTCTGGTTCTATATAAATCATAATAATACTTTACAGCAATTTAGATGAGAAGGGAAGCCCATCTTCATAATAATCATTGTCATCTTCATCACTATCATCTTAAATCCTAAAAAAAAGAACCTTGTTTGGAAGCTACTCAGGTTCATCTGAAAAGCTTTTTTGATCATCGAGAATGGTAATAAAGCATAGCATGCCAGCACTTTTCATAAGTATATCTCAAAGCATTGTGCAAAGCAGATAATAATCTCCTTACTACTTTTTGTTTGGAAAATGTGGGCACAGAGCAGACTTAAAGTATGTCAGCGGCAACTCCAGAGCAAAGACTGAAAGACAAGCCGACAAGTCTTTCCTTCCTCCACTCCCCTTCAAACCTACTCACACATAGACACATAACATTTTCACTTTCAGTTAACCACTGTGAGCATTCATTCACCCTGCTTAAAGCCCTCCTAGGCTCAACCATGTGATTCACTGGAAATTATAAATCACAGAATCACAGAATCTTTAAGGTTGGAAGGGACCTCTAGAGATCATCTAGTCCAACCTTCCTGCTCAAGCAGGCACACCTACAGCATGTTAGATCCAGGAATGAAAAGAAGCCCCAAAATGAAAGCCAATTCTTAGACCCTCCAAATGAAAGCCAATTCTTAGACCCTACTGGAAATGAGCAGCAAATCAACTCAGAGGAGTATCTTCTGGACATACACATCATCCCAGAGGCAAGTAAAGCATGAGCCGCATCTCTTCACATAAGATCTATTTTGCTTTCATCCAGTGTTATGAAGGTTTTGTTCAAAAAAAAAAAAAAAATTCAGTAATCGGGTACTTTTTGTGAATGAAAATCTCCGAACAGAAGCCTGTGTTGGGCATCAAACTGCCCGTATCTCCTGTACGGGGCCTGCTGCTGATTTACAGTTAACTGAGATCCCACAAACCTCCCCATTTCGCTCACCCCCTCACATCTCTCTCTGTCTCTCTCATTCTTGGCACAGGGCTCACCTGCCCTCTTTTACTCCAATGGCATGTTTCATCTGTGTACCCAGGTTGCCATGGAGGAGAACAAAACTTTTTAAGTCTCCACCATTCAAACGGATTCTCCCAGGATGTGTCATTTGAACGCTTTTCCTCATCCTCTTTACGTACCATCTCTCCTCCCCCGCCTTCCCTTCCAGTCAAATTTCCTTCCCCATACCCTTCAAGAGTAGTAGAGGCAGCAAGAAGAGGAAATGCAGCAGCTGCTCGCTTGTTAAAATATTTATATTTTTCATTTATGCTTTACAGATTGAGCTAGCTGTGCTCTCCGATCCCATACAAAACAGAGTGGTATGCCTTATTTAATCTAAATTTAATCTAAATAAACATGCAAACAGTCAGTGAGACTGACTGTTTGAGACAGACACACACACACACACACACACACACACACACACACAAGCAACAGGTTGAAGGATAGCAGAGAAAGAACACACTTAATAAATACATCATATTTTGTGGAAATACAATTATGCTTTCCAATCCTTTATTGGAAATAAAGGATGGCGGCTGAGCAGGGAATTTCAATAGCCTGCTCTCCACTAATGGCACAGTGATCCCTTTGGAATAGCACAGGCTTAGGGCACTGGCATGTGTAGGAAGTGCATACATACAGTAGTGCGTTTTCTGCAATGGGAATACAGAGATTGAGAGCTGCCCAGCTGGCAGCAAAATTACTATCAGTTGAGTACCAAAAAAAAAAAAAAAAAAAATCAGACTATACACAAATAAAGAATTAAATGAAGACTGAAAGTTTAGTAAGATTTTTTTCCTTAAATGCAACATGAAAGTATACTATCTTTGACTGCAGAAGTGACCTTAGTTTTCTGTCTTTTCCAGCTAAAAAAAAACCCTCATCATTCACTGAAGCACTTTGCATAAAACAGTTTCCTTAATAGGAGATGTGTCTCCCTCCTAAGAGCAGGACAGACACCTACCCAAATCCTACCATCTCCTGAGCTCACAGACGGAAGAGTACTGCAGGACTCTTCCTCATCTGCCATTAGGGTGAACATCAGTTTGCCAACATAGCATCAACTGAGGACTAAAGATCATTGAGTAACTTCTTTCGATTTGCAAGTCCCTCTAACTTTGCTCTTTTTTTTTCCTAATCCAAAGTCAAATACTTCACATCATAAAAGGGTACAATAACCTCTGATTTTTATTTTTTTTTAAACTATTCCGATGCAGAAAGCATTTTTCACAGGACAAATTAAGATTGTCAAGAACTAGTTAGTTCATAGGGCTAGTTCCTTTGTGTCCTTTGGCGAGTGAAAGCCCAAAGTAGTAAAAAAAAAAAAAATTAATTACAATTTAAAAAAATAAAATTAAAAAAAAATCACTTGGCACTTCACACACAACTTGTATTATTTCTGAAGTCAAAAGGCAGAGAATAACCCCACCCAGGTCTAGTTATTTAGACCTCACTCAAGAACCGACTTGCCACCAAATTTCACAGGATTACAAGCTTAGGAGCCAGGCAATATTTCAACAACCTATTTTTCCTTCAAGAACCACAGCATACCTGCTCTCAATGCATTTTAAAGCAGAGATACCAGAGCCAGATGTACAGAAATGAAACAGAAAGTGCAGAAACAGCTAAAAAGAGACAAAGGGTCAGTTCTACCTAAAAAGATGGATGCCAGGCTAAAAATACACTGCAACAGTATAGATCATCAGGCACCCTATGGAATGCTATATGTATAGAGGCTCCATGCCACAGACTAATTCACTGTAAAGTGACAGGTCATGCCAGGAACAGAAATCTTCAGCTCCTGGAGCACACATGGCCGGTGTCCCACAGGAGGGCACACTGTGCTCGGAGCCACCATGGGCACGTGATGGAGTAAGCAGAGCACCTGATAGATTTATTTTGACTTGATGCTTTTAATCTACCTTCATGGCAGCTGTAGGAAAAACAGTCAATATCTGATCAGGCAAAGAGCCAACTAGTACTGAATTACATAACTGTTTTAAAAAAAAAAGTCTGAAACTGGATGTGACAACTGAAGCAAGATGTACCTTAGCACTCAGCCGCGACAGCAGAAGATAGAAAGCACTGGAATCTATAGGCTCAATACACTCATCAGGCTATAGAGAATAACCACGGAACCACCACGGAATAACGTCGCTGACCCCTGCCTTCCTGTCCTTCCTCCTAAGCTGCCCACAAGAAACTTGACCACTTCTACCTGCTAAATAGGTCAGGAAAAGCACACTGAGGACATATGTGCAGGTAGATCCCCCACAGGGGAGGTGTAGGGGATGCCCTGCCAAACTTCTTCCTTCTTGATGGTCAGACATGCCAACTGCAGCAGCTCTTCTGAGGACTGTGAGCACACATAGAGCACACATAGGGAATCCCAGCCGTGGGAAGCTGGGAGTGTCTTGGGTGCTACATGCTGGTCCACTATGGGCTCTGTTCCTTCACAGCAAGGGTGCACACAGTACTGCGTGGTGCAGAGGACCATGGTACACATCTGGCCCCCCACTCCATGGACACGTTTGCCTTATTTCCAAACCTCTGACTCTGGAGTTCCAGTATGAGTTCGCTCAAAGGTGAACTGTTTTATTTCTGTGGAAAAATAAAACAATGGGCAAAAAAAAAAATAAAACAATGGGCAAAACTCCTTGCTGAGGATACTTAGAGATATTTGAGAGCCTCCTATCTCAAGTGGTACAGTAAAATCTCTGCATCTCTGCCTCAGTAGAGCAAACACTGTTAAGTAATTCTGTTTAATTAATGAAGCAATCTGCAATCATTTGTGTTGTGCTGGACCTCCAACCTAAGACACAACATAAACATCAACTATCTCTTCTCCATACCACTTTCTCATACTTTGTCATTTCTTCAAATGATCTTTAAAAGATGATGTTTAGCCTCAAGAACGTGGAAGTATATATTTTGCTTTGGTAGACTACCAGAGATGCACACAACACTACTGGTTGTTTTGAAGCCTTATACTGGAAGGAGCTCCCTCCATGCCCCCAAAGCAATTATTTTCATTTTGAAAACATCACCTCATTGCTGTAGACCACTCAAAGCAACAAGAGCATGTGATAGGTAGCCACAATTTTCAACTCCTACAATTCTCCTACAATATTAAATTTAGGGATGAATCTGAGGCACAGAATTTGATCCAGGTTTTTGCAGAAGGTCTCCCTCTTTATTGCAAAATGCAAATATATTTGCATGCACAGTATTTATAAATGTTTGGAAATATCCTGTATTTTATGAAAGGATCCTCTTATTACAGCAAATGTACTATAGTTTCACAAAACACAAGAGAAATATCTGTTTTAGAAAAAACAATCCTTCTTTTCTCTCCTCATATTTCTGAATTCCTGCTCTAAAGACCACTATTTTACAATAAAGCACTAAACCAGTTTCCTTTGAGGGGGCCTTATTTAAGAAACCTGGTGGTCTTTTCCACCTTCTAAGCAGCACTAAAAAAATAAGATAACATAAAAATTATGCTTTTTCCATTTGGAATTTTAGGCTAAAAATCAAAGTAAAAATATGTAAGGCCCACTTGAATTTAATAGTGATATCTTCAGGTGGGTAATTGAAGTTTAGCACGAATTTCAGAAGTTTTAATTTGCTCCATAAGTATACCTTGAGTAGAAAGTGTTAAAAGGAAAATAGACTTACTCCAAAACTGACCAGTTACTGACCAGTTTATCCCTGTTTCCTAATAGAAATGCACACTTAGTATGCTGGCAGATGTTGGCAGGAAGCAAACTCTAGACCATGCGTTAAAGCCATTACAAAAGGAGAACTGTACTGCAAAAAAAGAATTTAAAAAAATTCAGATTGTAATTAGAGAAAAGCTTTTTCCAACCTGTGATTTCTCCTAGCACTTTGGTGTAGGATAAATTTCTTTTTTTGTTGTTGTTTTTGTTTTCTTTCTTTTCCAATGATCTAACTGAAAGTGTTGGCCACCAGGTTTCCCTCCTCCAAGGTCGTAAATTCTCTGCAACAGCTGAGCAATCCATGTAGAATAGATCAAAAATACTCGGGAATCAAAGTAAAGCTCATGTGTATGTTTTTCTTAACCAATCTCTCTCCCCCTGCAGTCTATTTACCATATCTTTTATAAGGACTGTCTAAAACATCTTGTCCATCAACCTAGAAGTCGCATAATCTTATGTATGTGACCAAAAAGTCAATGACTTCAACAGAAAGAGATCTTTAGAGGGAAAAATAAAAACAAAAACAAAAGAAAAAAAATCACACAAAAAAATCTAACCAGACTTAATATCACAGGGGAATAAATAGTAAAGGGGGAAAAACATTAGAAATTAGCAAGAGGCAATATAAGTACAGTGGTTATTTCCTGTTCGTTTATTTCTTAATTTTTTATTCATGTGTAAATTGACCCCATCTGTTTTTTTCATTCAATCCTGAATGAAGAATATGGGCCATAGTTTAATAACTAAGTTCCCACAAGACTTGGTAATTCAAAGTCATATCAATATATTGTTCCAAAAAATAGAGGAAGGTAGCACAACACAAAATAGCATAACAGAGCCATGAGACCAGCAATATGCTTTTGTAGAAACACGTAGGAGAAGAGTTAACTGGCAGCAAAATTGAGAACAAAACAAATATAATCCAACATTAAACAGTGAAGCATAAGGATACCTTGTGAAGGCTAGTTCTAACACAGCTGCAAGCACTTTCCCATCACTGCTGCTGTTGTGATTTTTGAAGGTAACCATAGTGCATTTACAACAACACGAAAAAGTCACGGACCAAGAATCATAAAAAAAAAAAAACCTCTATCCATCATTCTTTTGAAATCTCTTCAAATAAAACATCATGGAAGAGAAAATCTGTAGCCATCCTTTGGCAAGTCTGCAATATCATGTTCTTATTTAATGCACCGTTAAAAAGCTCCTACTAAACTGAGGCAACCCCAAAGTATTGACTGGATGAGACAGTAGTTTTTACTCAGTTAAAGACATCTAATTCTCTTGCAAATCTGGATTTCAGAGGTCTTGACTCCCTGTAATCGCAAGCCTTGTGTGCAGCAATAGCCTCTCACTCCAACGCAGAAACTTTCCCTTTAAAAATTTCTTTTAATTTCTTCCACACTCTCTTTGAGACCGAGCCCTCTCCATTCTCCTGGTGCCCTATTCTAGGCACCAGGGTTACAGTCATATAAGTAACACACAGTCACTTAGTCCTCCAGGATCCTGTAGGAAAGGTACCCAGTTCTGGAAACAGGCAAAAAAAAAAAAAAAAAAAGTTTTCATCACCTGATTTGTAATAATAGCATTTGAAAGGAATGTGAATAAATCAGCAAATACACACGCGACAGATGTTGGAGGAAAAATGTGTTTGTTTTGAGCACGCTGGCAAAATTCGTCAAGACAGCACATCTGTTTTGAAGCAGAGCTCTTACAAGCACAAGCAGGGCCACCAGGAGAAGGCAAGGACTAAACAGAAATGAGGAAGGGCTCGGCCCCCTGTGCCACACAGTGCCAGGCCACGAGATGGGCAGTGGTGTCAGCATCTCACATCGATGCCACTTCTGCTCTCAGCACAGAAGAGGCTCCGAGCATCAGGTCCTTGGGAAAGCTCTTGCCATATCTAACTGCCTCCATCTGCTCCAGGACACAGACACAAATGTCATCGCAAACTTTCCTTGGAAAACTGAGCTCATAAAAGTAAAAGAAAAATGTAGATACATTTCATTAGATTCCAGAAGCCCTCAGATACTACAGAGAGCCTCAATCAGTATAGATGGAAGGTGGATTTTTAGAACGACAAATTGTCGCATGTGTAAATTGGAAACAGCCTAGCATGCCCGCTCTGCAGAGAAATGCCTCCAGAGCAATCCCTTTAAACCCTGCAACTGCTAAAAATTATTTTTACTATATAGGCCATCAATTTTTAAGTAGAAGCTCAGTTTTGCTTTCAATAGGCTGCTAGAGTCAATGGCAAGTTCTACCAGAACAAAAGAAACAAGCAAAATAAAACAATAGTACAATAGTAGAATTGGTTCCAGTGAGATTTGGATGCATCCATAAACATACAGACATCTCTATGCGTTTTCTAGGTGCAATAGTTGAACGCAACTAGTTGAATATATATATATATATATAAAATATATATATAAAAGCAAGTTTGAAAAAGAAAAGGTTTTGGTATTTCTATTTGCAATGGAAATGCATGCAATAAAATGGTACAGCAATATATAGAAAAGCAGCAATATCAGGCGATTCTTTTTCTCTAAACTCTATTTATAAAGGAAGGACAGAAAGAAGGTGCTTTAAGGGTGCTCAGAGGTAAATGTCACTGCACAGCAACTCAAAAAAGGCAGGCTATTTTATAGACAGCAACATTCTATTAAGATTAATTACAAACCACTGTAAAACAATAAGCTTTCCCCTGCCATGCAGAGTCGCCTCCGTTACATCCCGACGACCTTCTTGTTGTGCCCTTGAACCATAGCATTAGTTACACCCAATATATTGTGAAGTACAATGAACAATGATCATCCATGCACAAACTTTATGTATATATTTAAGAAAATAAACACACACATTGGTGAATGGGCTATTAAAAGAGGATGGACATTATTGATCCTCCCTTCAAGCAATTTACAGTTAGACAGCACTATTTGCTCAATAATGTTGAAACTAAAATTGCTTGTATTTATCTTGTTGGTAAGGACAAAACACGTCAATGCATTAGAGCTGTGATTTGTATCTTGTCCAAACAGCACTATGAGTTTGTCTACTGTGTACAGAGCAGCAGATACTTAAAAAGACTAAGATTAGCAAAAGAAAGAAATATTTTTGCCATACAAGTGCATTTCTAAATGAAATTATATTCTTTGTTCCACAGAGGGCCTTTTTCAAGACAATTAACTACAGAAAATGCTTCCACTGCAAAACTTCTGTAGATTTAATAGCACAGTTCATCAAGACAAAAAACATTTTTATTATGCTACACTTTAGTTATTTTCCCAAGAGGAAAAAAATCACATTTTGGAAGAAACGTGAATCAGGAAGAGAGCTCAGTTCCCGTTGTTCTTCACAGGATACAGATTCAGGACAAGTGCCCTGACTGACATACTTGATTCCCTCACAGGCCTCCTCCTATTCACCTTTTTCCAGGCAGTTTCATAGAAGAGTCAACTTCCACAGAGTCCCGCAGTCTTTACCATGAGACAAAAAGACAGAAGACACACGTTTCCCTCTACTGATTTGAAGTCAGAGTAAGCATAATGATCGCTGTCCCTAATGACTGTGAACATCGTTTCACTCGGCCACTGACTGAACCTCAAGATCAAACCCAAAGAGGGACACTAACGGTGCCATCGTGACATGAATTCCCCAGAAGTCTTGATGCCCCGGAGAGGTTAGGGCAACTCGAGGCCCTTCTGCTCTCTCCTGAGCAAATACATGTCTCTTTACATACCACAAACCACTACCACCACCGCATGCCCAAAGTCACCAGCTACAATTCAACCCTTACCTGGCTCTACACCATACCAATGTCCTTGTACGTGCATGGTGATTTTTTCCTCCACAAACTCATTACCTCATTGCATTCAATTCAGGTAAACAGCTTTCTCATTCTGATAAATTCTGAGGTGGCAACATGAAACAGATTGACTGGCTTTGGAAGCAAGTACAGCTTTCAAACTAGAGAATCCAAAACCTCAAAACATACTCCCATCAGTAATTACTTATCTGGATAAGGATTCACTTAACAGCATTTTTTCCTCAATGAAAAAGTTAAGAACTAGTGTCCATAAGATGAACTGTTCAGCTGCAGTATCCATTCACTTGAAAGGTCTTAGCAACCAGAGACCACCACGCCCTTTCTGAAAGTTTTGGGAAACATATTTTAGAAACAAATGAATGATCTCAAAAGAGTTGATGGAGACCACAGGAACTACAAGAATCAAGGATCTCAGTAACATCAGCAAAAAGGACAAAAACCTCTCCACTTGCCATGTTGAAGCTCAGCGTATCACACGTGCAGCAACCCTTCTGCACCGCAGCAAAGGCGGCACTCGCTGACTGTTCAAAAAGAGGCATTTTTGTCACACTGACAGGCCACGTGTGTCATCCCACATAGTTCTAGGAAGACGTCCCGTGACAAAATGTAACTGGCACATGCTCAGGCCTGGAATCGGGACAGAGCTGAGAACAACAACAAAATTCCTGCAGCTGTCCTGATGTCACGAGTTGGGATTGCAAAATTCATCAGTGACATTCCTCCCCTGCCGCCGCCCCCACCAACGGGGAAGGCCTTTGCTTCCCTCCTGCCTCTCACCGGGGAATTGTGCCTTCAGACACAGATGTTCACCTCACACTTGGGCTGCAGCTCCTCACCGTTGTCTTTGACTGCCCA
Organism: Rhynchotus rufescens; assembly: GCA_032273925.1. NCBI lineage: Eukaryota > Metazoa > Chordata > Aves > Tinamiformes > Tinamidae > Rhynchotus > Rhynchotus rufescens. The sequence goes on from JAVCKT010034325.1 coordinate 19,644, forward strand.
CAGGGACCTAAGTTCATGGCTAAAATGAGCAGCGATTTTTTACACTGCAAGTTTTCTGGCAAATGCTATTTTTCTATCACATTCTCTATGCAAAGGAACTTCTCATCAGCTACACATAATGCCACTACTATAGTCAATGCAAACACTTCATGAGCTTTGACTATTAAAAGCAAAACAAACAAAAAGACACAAGTGTTTTGCAGCAAGCACTGGCAGAAGAGTTACAAAAAAAGATGCATTTTGAAACATTAATTTGACCGTAACAGAACTTCAAGCCTCATTTTACATAGCGTTTTTGGAGTCATACCAATTATGTCTTTATCAAATGTCTTAAGTAAAAAATAGTTGTTACGCAGATTGTAGGAGTAGTCTACAATTATATGATTTCTTTACGCTAAAGTAAACACCCATTAATATACTGGAGACATCTGATTTACAAAGTTCTGGGCCTGGTCCCAAACGCCACACGCATATGCATGGACTTGCTATCTTCAAATCCATGTGAGATGAAGGTACTTAAAGCCTTCCCAGGAAAGCATTAAGAAACAGCTGTGTTTTGCACTCTTAAGTGTAAGTACTTATAGCCAGGACCCTGTTAGTAAATAAACAGATAATACTTCCATATGATTGTCACACACACACTCCTTCCATACAATTGAAAGAGAAGCTCTCTTTATCAGTAAAGCTGGGTTTTGAGTGAACACAGCTTTAACACAGATGCTTTGGTGCTGCTGAAATCCACAGGATTTCCACAGTATCTACTTCCTCAGATACTACTGCAGTTAATTAAATGACTCTGTGATTCATCAAATTTATAGAGGCAAAATGCAGGGGTCTATATCAGAGAAGGTTCCTACTGATCTCAGCAACTTTTAGCAAAAGCCTCATATTGAAAATATCAGCATAATAAGACTAGTTTATTGTTAGAAAACAGTGGATGGTATCTTTCATGTACAACTAAATGCACTGCATTAAAACCATTGAACTGTAAACATCAACAAATGCGCAGGACTCATTCCTTAAATCAGTAGCGCTGATTCCTCACAGCATTTACTGAATTTTGCAAATGAGAAGGTGGCAACTTGCCCAGCTCCTTTGAGTGACTAGTATCCATTTAAAATGAGCAGCGGCATTTCAAGTGAACAAGCAGCAAACAAGCACCCCTGTAGGTTTTCTAGTGCACGGAAGATTAAGTTTTTCTTCCAAGAGAGGGTTTTTGGCTGAAAGATGCAGACTGATCATTTTGGAGAAGGTCTCCCTGAGCTCCACTAGTGAATGATAAGGACCAGCGCAGACTCCCCTTTCAAATGTTCAAAACCACTGAGAGAAAAGAAAATGCACAGTGCTAAAAGGCAAAGAGTGCAATAGCAGCAGAAAGGTTTTCTTCTGCCCGCCTGAATATGGCTGTTAGGAGAACAGGCTCAGGAATTTTTGTTCCTGGGAATATCAATAACTTCATCAGAGCTGCTTTGCAAAGCCATTTACTGCAGCTATGTGAAGCATCTAAAGGTCAGAAGACTGCATTAGCCAGCACCACCAGATCAGCACAGATCACATCAAACCAGTTGAAGGACTGCAGGTTAATGGCCTCTAGCCTGTTCAGCAATGCCCTGGTTAACTATAAACCATTTTCAAATGGACTGATTGCATGGAAGGCTTTACAGATCAGCAAAATCAAAAAAAGCAGAGTCTTAAGAACTGCATAGATATGACAGCCTGGTGGTGGAAACTTCACAGCAGCATTCACATAGATTGATCTTTCAGTAATAATAATAATAAAGGAGCTTATAAATTAAAATTTCACTATATCTAGCAACACTATAGAAAGGCAAGTATGTTCTGAAATGAGCTAAAAGAGTGAAGGGAAGCTCTCTCAAATTCATCAGTAACTTCCATCAGCCCTCAAAATCTTTGTTTTGATCATCTGTTTCCTGTTATCAAATCGCCCTGTCATCTACCAGCCTAATGTCCATAGCATCACTTTGAGAAGGAAACAGCCTGTTTCAGTGTGCGTGGGAACCACGGTACTAAAAACAGGGTTAATAACTACCCATGGAAAAGGAAAGATAGGGGCAATTTTATTCAGTACTCAGTTCACCCATAAGGATGTATCTGTTGTTCTTTTTCTGCTTCAACACATGCATCTTATAAACACCCATGAGCTAGCATAGACCTGCAATGAAACAAGTTCAACACAGCCCAGGATTATAAGACCGTTCTTGTTTAGACCATGAGTCCGCCTGTCTTGTGTCCTGCTCCAACAGTGGTCAGCACCATAGGCAAGCAGTGCAGGATAACATGCTTCTCCTGAGGTTCTCTTTCACATCAACCTGCTGCTGAACAAACTCTTGAGACAGACTGTGGCATTTTGTGTTTGAAGGCACCTGGCAGACTCTTCTACCATCAACTGCTCTACTTGCTTTTTAGATATAGCATGCAGGGAACGGACAAAACACTACAGTAATGAGTTCAAGGCTTGAAATAACATTTCACTGCAAAGAGACTGCCTGTACAAACATACTTTATACAATATAATGTGCAGTTGCTCCAATACCATGGTGTTTATGAAACGGGAAACCCAAAGACATTAGGTCTTTATGAAATGGGAAACCCAAAGACATCGCAGTCTTCTTCCCAAATACATGAAGGCAGAGGCCTGTCTCTGGGCCCCTCTTCCAAGAGGCTCATTAGAGTCCTGCTGAGAGCAGTCATTAAAAGCCTTGTCCTGCAGACAATCACACTTGGTTAAATTCAGTGAGATGCTGAATTTCACATGCCAAAAGTAAAGCAAATGTGTAAACGCTGGAGAAATCACCTGTGGACAGTGTTTGACATAGTTGGAGTCCTCAGTATTTGTCACAGCCTTTGGTAACCTGAGGGCATTCAAGGAGATATCAAACAGACAAGAGGATGGATTCCAGCAGAATTTGCATCTCACAGCAAGGTAGGGAGCATCAAAAAGAAGGCAAGGGCACAGCCCTCTCAGGGAAACCCTAAGCATTCACCTCTGGGCTCAGCATCTGTCACCGAGTCCCTTTCAGCAAGAAAAGCCTTGCTAATACACAGCTCTGTTTTGGAAACACAGCTTGGTGCACTGGCAACTATATAGGTTTGGAAATGTTTTATTTAGAAAAGAAAATTGTGCAGTGTTTTCTTCCTGTAGTCAAAACAATTAAAAAAAAAAAAAAAGGAGTAGGGAGGTGGGTGAAGGGAGAAACACGCTTGGAAGATCTGTATCTTCATATATCAGAAAAATATACAAAAGTGCTCCTATGGAGCAGAGCAGAAATCCTGCTCCGTTATTAACCCGATCCACTTGGCACGGGAAAGTCATGAAGGCACCTGCTAATAGCACAGGGAGCTCTCTAGAGCTGAGATTTGTTTGGTATGTCTTACTGGAGTTTAAAAAAAAATAGACAACTTTCTGGGGGATTCGTATGGAAGCGCAAGCCAAAATGAGTGTGTATGGAAGCATGAGACCGACTCTCAAGCTCATGCTGTTGGCCCTGAACATGCTGCTTAATGACACGAGTCTCTACAGGAATTATTTCGTCTTCGTGCAGAGGTTCAAGTCCTCCAGGACAGCTCATGGAGCTGCTCTGAGAAGATGACACACAGCACAGAAGAGAGAAAAAAGTTTGAGTTCTGTTTTTTTTTTTGTTGTTGTTTGTTTGTTTGTTTGTTTCCAGACTTTTCTAAGGACAGTCCCCTGCTTAGTATTAACAGATAATGGAGTTTTTTTGCTGTGCTGCACAGCAAATTACCATGTGCAGCAATTACAAAAATAATTCTGATTACCCAGTATCTTTTATCCTGAGAGATCCAGTTCTTATGAATGACTGGCCAGATTTAACATGGGAATGCGTGCAACCACAAGCATACACCTTTTGGGTACATTCAGCTTGAACATTTGCACGTGCAAATGGGTGGTGTTTCAGCTGCCTCTACTAAGCAAGCACAAGAAGATTCTTTGCAAACTTTGCAGAAATAAGATTCAGGTGCTTTTGTAAAAGAACACTGGCAAAAGGCCTGAATAAGAAAAATACGCTCTAGTGAAATTACAAATTCAAGTGTCGTCCTGTTAGAGATTCCATAATGACTATGTTTAATTACACACATGCATGCTAATTTACCTCCACTTTTGGGGGAGCTTGTTTTATCATTACTTCACAAGACCATCTCCCAGGCAACTCACTTTGGGGACTGGTGACAACCGCTGTCTAATCAGCGCAGCAATTAGCTCAAATTCTATTTAATGGCTGAGCATTCATCCGATAGCAAGGACTTAAGTGATGTTTAACTGGAGGATGGAGCAAAGGCAAAAGTTCAGCTCTCAATCTTATTTCAGAAGAAACTGCAGTGAAGATTAACCAAAAAAACATATATCGGATAGCAACAAAATTCCAGCAAGGATCTCTTTCAGGATGTTTTTATAATGAGAATGGCTCTCTTGCCCAAATAGAGTAATACAATTCCTGAAGTGAACTTCCTAAGGGAGTGCAGAGGGTGGGAGGGAGGAGGAATCTTTCTCCCACCACTAAACACACTGCAAAACTACTTTCAGCCTGATAGCTGAAACAGCTTTCTGCAGCCCTAGTGCTCCCCTGCTCCACAGGGCTTGGGGCACAACCAGAAAATCCCTGCTAGATTTCAAATGCTTCCAGATGCACTGGAAATAAACCTAAGGGAAAACAAAAAAAAAAAAA
>JAVCKT010034330.1:0-17276 GCA_032273925.1 Rhynchotus rufescens
CGGCCTTCCGGGAGGCGGCGCGGCCCGAGCGCGCCCGGCCCCGGGGCGGGGACGGGGGACGGGGGACGGGCCCGGGCCCGCGCGGGGGGACCCCCGGTCCCGCCTGAGCCCCGCGGGGGTGTCCGCGGCAGCGTGCGGGCCGCTGGGCCGGCGCTGTTGGGGCCCGCCGTCCCCAAACGGTGGTTTTGGGCGCCGTGGGGTGGGCGCAGCCCCGCAGCAGGGTTTGGGGGCAGCGCCTCAGCCCCCACAGCGGATCTCGAGGCCCGGTTAGGGCCGCTGCCCCGCGGCGGCTCCGCAGACCCGCTGCGGCCTCGCGTGGTGCCCGTGGTGCGGGTGCCCCGGCTCCGCGCCGCCCGCCCGCTCCGCTTGCACAACCAGAGCCCCTTTTCCCTCCGTGTTTATCCCGCTGCTAACCCCGGGCCGCAGGCCGCTGCTCATCTCCCTGGCTGTGCTAAAGCTGCAAACATTGCGCAAAAACCGTCTTTGCCCCCACAGCCCTTCCCGCAGCGAGGCCCCGCGCAGCCCGGCTCCCCCTTCCCGGTCCCTCTCCAACGATGTTTGTTCAAATGTTTATTTAAACTCCCAGCCCGTCGCTTCCGCTCCACGTGATGCCCGGGCTAAACTTATTAATCCCCCCTTGGGGCAGCGCTTGCTCCGTGGCGCTGGTTGAGGGCCCTCCGACATGATCGTCAGCGCGATGATCCGAGTGCTCGCCGTGCTCCCGCTGGGATTTGCCTGGCCGTCGCCTTGCCGAGAGGTAGGTTTGACCTCCAGAAAATACCGTTTCCAGGAAGGCTTCGGTTTGTTTCTAGGAAAGAAGAAGGGGAAAGCTCAGTATTTTCCAAGCCAGAATGTATCAGACCACAGTAATCAAGGAGATAAAACCATTTCCCCCGGGTGGTCGTTGTGCTGCATATGCTCCATGCAAAATAAAACCATTAGGACTTGGCATCAGTACTTGTGAAATTGTTTGCTGACATTCCTTCTGGGTTAGGTTAAGCTAAATTATAGTCTTCTATCCATTTGTTTTTCTTAAAAAAAAAAAAACAAATGTAAAACTGTAAAGCTGTTCTTCTTGTTGCAGAAGTTTCTCAGAGCTTTGGATCCAGAAGATGTTTTCTCATATTTTGGCACCAACTCGGTTTCTGATGGTATGCAGAGTTCCTTCCTTCTTGATTTTGGAGCACATTTGGCAGTTTATTTCCAAACCTGCATGCTTGATAACGTGAAGAACACTGATGTCCTAACCGTGATCTGACAAGGGTTTAACATTTCAGAGTATTTTACTTATGCAGGTAATCCTTGTTTGACTGTGTAAGCAGTTGAAGAATTGGGTCAGTATTTAAAATCTACTAAAGGAGTTAATGATGAATCTTTTTGCACTTTTCTGTTACAGTCCTCATTCTCCTAATTGACATTTTCCTACAAAATTGACAGATCCAGGTCATCTGAATGGGAAACTGCAGAGTAAAAACACTTTTCAGTCTATTTGTTATTTTTTCTAATAAGTAAATGGAGAGACTAGTATTCCAGGTAGTAGTTCAGAGTTGAGAGGCGTGATTTCAGACTTTCCATGTAAAGATGTTGTGTAGTTGTGAGTTCACCTAATGCTCATCCCAGTGTTCCTGCATTATCTCAATTTGCACTCCAGTGATATTGATCATATGAAGAAGTAAAACTGTGTCAGCCTTTGTCAGAGCAAAAAAACAGATAAATCAGGAGCCTGTTTATTACCTTATCAGGTACTGTCTGTGCCTGCCTTATCCTCAGTTTGGAGTCGATAAAAGCACAGTTTAAAATTTTTTAACTATAAAAGTGGTTTTTTTTGACTATCGACACAATGACCCCACAAGGTTGCAGCAATTTAAGAATTGTAAAATTTCTTAATTTCTTTTTTTTTTTTCAATTTCTTTCAGTTCCTGAGTTCGTTGTTGCTCAGCCAACTTGCCCTTGCAAAGAAGAGCAGATCGGCCCGGCGTCGTTGTGTCGGATTCAGCACTGCTCCATTGAGGCCTGGGGACATCTCTATGCCTTCGAATTCCTGGAGGATCGTGGCCTCCTGTCTGCTTCCTTCGTGAGCAATCACTTGGTGAACTCGTCCTTCATCCTGCTGCGGCGACGCTCAGACAACTGCTTTGCAGGTGGAAATCCACTGTACCCTCCAGGGGCCGAGTGTAGAGTCACTTACTGTGAGGGGCAGCTGGTGAGTATGCTCTGAAGTGACCAGCTTTTCTTATAGCTTTTACAGTCCTTGTATGTTAGCAACTTGAGGCTCCCAAACAATAAATGCCTTAACTGTATCTAAATCCTGCATGTTTGAACCACATTTGCTAAATCTGAACAATCAAAAGGAGAAATAGGAGGGATATGGCACACGGTTCTCCATTGGTAGCAGCTGTCTTTGGATTAACTCAGAGGTGGAATTTCATCTCCTTTAGCAAGGGGTCATCATTGCAGATGAGGAAAAGATTCATATCAGACCTGTCAGAAGTGAGGATGTTGCCCTGCTGCAGGACCTTGGCTTCTCCAGACCCCACATTATCTTTAGAAGTGCTGGAAGAGGGGCGAGTTCCTCAAGAGGTAACGTGTGTGGTCATTTGGGAAGGAAGCCCTAGTCATTCTGTTCTCACAAGCTGTCTTCTAGGCATGGGATTACATAGATGAACTCCAGGGAGACATTTATACCTGCAAGCCTATGATTATACTTTGATAGATGTATTTCATCTCTTGGAGATGTAAATAATGTGTTTTCATTTAGGTGTTTCTGGGCAGATTAATGCCTGTCAATGGACAGAACTATGTTCTCATACCCCTCTGCTGTTCCAGCACTGCTGATGACTTCTGCAGTGGCCACCTTTTTATCCTTACTTGATAGCCCTGGCTTTGTTGCTCACACAAGACTGATAGGACACAATGAGAAGAATATTGGTACTGGCTGGAGACAGTTTTGACATGGATGGGGTGTTTTACACACTAGACTATAAAGTTTGTTATCAAGGATACAGTCAGATCAGAGAGAGCAACAGAAGTGGGAAAGCTGGATGAGTGTCTGGAGGATTGGCTTTGTGGTTGGATATTGGTTTTGGGAAAAGGAAGGGGATCTGTAGGAGCTTCTGTGTCACCTCATACCTTAAACTCCCTTGTCTCTTTACGCTGTTCAGCAGGGCAGTCTCCTCGCCTGCAGAAGAGGGCCGAGGCAGCTGTCAAACATCTGGAGCTGATGGTTGTAGCAGGTCCTGACGTTTACTCACACCACAGGGAGGACACGGAGCGGTACATCCTCACCAACCTCAACATTGTGAGTAGCTGCTGTTTGAGTTGCTGTTCCACATGGAGAGCTCGCAGCCTGCAAGGGAGCCTGGCAGAGTCACTTCTCCTGTAACAGAACACTGCCTATATGCAGGACATGCCTCTGGGCTCCCATAGGGAAGCTTTACCCTTATACAAGGAGCTGAAGGATAGAAGTGGGTGTTAGAGGCTTTGAGGTTGCAGCTTTGAAGCCTGTGTAGAAAATACAGCCATTTGTTTCATTACTAACATTGATATATTGCTAATGTCAGATCCAGTAGCAGGAGTTTTATCACCCAAGTCCTGAATCAGTCCCCGTTGAATTTAGGGGTATTGTACCAGATCAACCAAATTAATCTTATGTTTTACACATCAGCATTTTGTTTCTATTACAGATTTTTTTTTTTTTCTAAATTTCCCCCTTTGCTCTCATTAAGAATTCATTTATGCATTTTGTGTACAGATAGCTGCAAAGTATTCAGCATTCATTTTCCTACCTAATAAAACTGCTTTTCATACATATTTTTATCTCTGCTTCAAAATACCTGAAAATCTAACAACAGTTTTCATCAACTGACAGATTTTTGTTTTCCAGGTGGTTTATTCCCAAACAACCCATTTATCTCTTTATACCTGCTTTAATGTTGTACTTTGTATTGATTTTCTGATTGCTTCTTATGGTTACCAGGTGTAAACCTGTGTAAATGATTGCACCCCTGCTGTTAAGAGCTGCTAGTGTAAATCAGCTAAGTACCTTCTTTATTGAATCCTTTTTATCCCTTACCAGGGAGCAGAGCTGCTGAGAGATGCTTCACTGGGTGTTCATTTCAGGGTCCACCTGATGCAAATGATTGTTTTGAGGGAACCAGAGGTAGGCAGAAAAGACTCTTCAAGTCTTGTCCAAGAGTTTCCAGCTCCAAGGGTTGGTAAAAGCTGTATGAAATGTGCAGACATGTGCCTTCACTCTAGATGGACATCAACATCACAACAAATATCACCTCCTCGCTGATCAGTGTCTGTGAATGGAGCAAGAAAGTCAACCCCCAGAACGACTCTGATCCCCAGCACGCTGATGTTGTCCTCTATGTGACCAGGTACTGCAGCTCCCCTGCCCTGGGAAGGTTGAGTTGGAAAAATGCAGATAAATTTGGGTGAAATTCTAGACCTAACTTTATTAAATGCAGTGGTTCTTTGTTCTTCCCCCTGTGTTTGTCTCCCTAACCTCAGGTTTGACCTGGAGTTACCTGATGGGAACAAGGAGCTACGTGGAGTGACCCATTTAGGTGGAGTCTGTTCCTCCTTCTGGAGCTGCGTTATTACCCAGGACACAGGTTTTGACCTGGGAGTCACCATAGCCCATGAAATTGGGCACAGGTCAGTGAGCAAAGCCCCAGAGCAGCAAAATGCAGGTGCTGTTTTATCCAAGAAAACCCATTTTCAAATTTAAGGGTTCAGGAGAAAGAAAAGTATCTCCTGGTGTTAACAAGGGGCTTCTTGTTGATTATTCAGAACTTCTGGGTTGATTTCCTTGTATTCCTGCAAGTTCATTCTTTCTGCAAGAAGATAGATATTGGAAACAAGTCTCTGGGCTTCTGCTCCTCAGGACATATGTTTCTTCTGTTGCAGTCTTGGAATTCCCCATGATGGAGAGGGGAATCGCTGCAGTAGCAGCGGCTACATCATGGGTTCAGCAGGAAACCACAACAGTGTTGACCTTACCTGGTCACAGTGTAGCCAGGAAGAATTCCTGGCCTTTGTCAGGTAAGTGAGGGGTTGAGTTCTGTGTACATGTGTGCCTGTATGGGAACATTTCCATGAGCTGGGAGCTCAGGAGAGAGAAGGGATAGACAAGGAATAAAAGGGATGTTCCTTGGAGAATAAGGAACTGTGAATTACTTGAGGGTTGTCTATTTACTTATCGCATGTGTCTTTTGCTGAGGTTAAACCCAGACCTTGCTTCAAGTAACTGGAAATTACTTTGGTCAGTGACTGACATGCCTGGGTCATGTTTGACTCTGCAGATACTAGCTCAGCTGGGAAAATTTACTTAAAATGTTAGGGCATCTGGGTTTAAATAAGCACTGTGAACTGGATGGCTGAGAAACAGGCCTGAGTTTCTACTGTAACCTCAGCAGAAGGAACTGGGAGCATCTGCAGGCAGTGACATTTTTAGCTGCAGCAGCTAAATCCATCACAGCACCCTGTCAGCCTGTGTTGTCTGGGAAAGCAACAACCCACTCCCAGAATGGAGCTCAGCAGAAGTTTACAAACATGTCACTGTACTTATTGCCTGCAGCTGGGGAGGTTGTATCTTTGTGTCTCTATCAGCACAGGCCAAACAAACTGCTTGAATGACCTGCCGGACATGGAGGGCAGCATCCCTGGGTGGAAGCCTGGCTTGTACTATGGAGCAGATGAGCAGTGTAAAATCGCCTTTGGGAACGTCGCCTCGGCGTGCACCTTTGCTGACAGCAATGTTGTAGGTAGAAAGTGTCTGTCAGTATTTCTGGGGTCAGTGAGGAGATGCTCTGGAGATAGGATTCAGGGAGAGGTGACACTTTATATTAAGAGACTGAAGGTGTTCTTCTGCCTCAGACTTTGTGGTAAAGAACAAACCAAAAGGCTTTTAAAATGCTCTCCTGTGTGCCACTGTTTCCTCCTTTGTCCACATAATTCTTCTTTAAGGTTTGGACCATGATTGTAACCAAAATCTCTTGTCCCAACGTGGGTCTGGCAGCACTAGTTCTCTGTGCACTTATTCAGGCAAGTCTTGGGTCCTCTCTTGGGAAGCTCTTGTTTGTTGGAGCTTCCAGTCTTCCCTCTACCTTTGCCAGTCTGAGAAATGTAATCTGACTGATAGTTGCTATCTGGATATGTTGTTAATGGGGAGGCTCTGATCTGGATGAAACTTCAGCTGCTTTAATTGCCAGACATAACATTAAAAGTGGATCAATGCTGGCCTTTTGCGAGGCTCACAAGTCTTGCCCAATAGCAGGAGAAATTAAGGAACTTGCCACATTGTTGGGTATCTGTGGGGAAACCAAACGTTCAGGTTGTGCAAAATTTAAATGAAACGGCTTTTGCACGTGGGGTTAATGAGCCCAAATGACTTCCTGAATACCCTTTTCTTTGCCACACCAGGACATATGTAAGGTTCTCTCATGCCATGTGCAACCAGGAGACAAATCCAGCTGCACTCGGCTTCTTGTTCCCCTCCTGGATGGTACCGAGTGTGGAATCAACAAGGTAAGGAGGCTGCTGATGCTCTGAGGATCAGAAATGGGCATGGGGGCTATGGAGCTCATTAGCTAGCAAGCTGTGGTCAGTAGCTGGAGGGCACCTGGGACTCGTTGGTCCTTGGCCATGAAATTAAGGCCAGGCACTCAAGGCACAAACTGATACCAGCTGATCTTGATGTTTCTGCTCTGTCTCTGAGGTTGATTTGCAGTCCTACAGCCTGATAGCTAAGTCATTTCAAGTTGAAAGCATAGCCTTGAAGGATGCCTTTTCAGTTCTCTGTTTTAACTCTAAGCCCATGTTAGATCCTAAGCATAGGACTTTTCTGACCCCCTGCTATGAGAAAGTAGCTCATTTATCCTGGCTTCCCTGTTGCAGTTGGAGGTGGGAATTTGTGCAGTGACCCTGCTGTGCTCACCGTGGTGCTACTGCTCATTCTGTGTGTTCTTGGTCGTAGTGGTGCTCCAAGGGCCGGTGCAGCTCTCTGGAAGAGCTGAACCCCCTGTCCGTCGTGCATGGGCAGTGGTCCAGCTGGAGCCCCTTCTCCTCCTGCTCTCGCAGCTGTGGAGGGGGAGTGGTAACGAGACAGCGGTTTTGCAACAACCCCAGGTAAAAAAGTGGGGATGTGGGGAGTTTGCAAGGCTTCTAGGCCAAGGGAGTGTTGCTCTTTGCTTGTGATGGACCAGCCTCTGTGGAGCTCTTTTCTTATTGCTTCTAGGCCTGCTTTTGGGGGGCAAGAATGCCAAGGACCTGGCATCCAAGTGGAGATGTGCAATACCCAGGTAGTGGTGCTAATTATGTCTTTTGAGCTTTCTGCTTAATGCTTGCTAACCCTCTGAGAGCTGTGAGATTCTGGGCCCTGCTTATCACAGCTGATTGCTCTAGAAAGATCTAAGATTTTGGCTCTGAAGACAACAGTGTTTTTTAACAGTATTTTTCACGTGTAATGAAGAATTTTCTGTATGCCTCTCTAGTAGGACAGGCACTGAGCAGAGTGACTCTAATGTTAGCTTGCTTTAAAGAGGTGTTTTTGCATTGTTTCTGTTCTTCTAAGTCCTTTTATTTTATGTAAATATTAAAGATAAAAGCTTCTGAACAGAATTCTCTGCATATCATGCAGCTTCACTTTGATGTGATGGTCTTTATTTTCAATAGTTCTGCAGATGTTTTCTTTACCAGCCATTCTTTGCTGCTCCAGAGCTGGCTGCCTTTAGCTAGGGTGTGAGGTGCTACTTTGGATTCTGTGCTCAGTAACTTCTCTGAAAAAGAAATGTACATTTTTCACTGGGGTGCAGGCTTGTCTGATGAGCCAGCAGGACTTCATGGCTGAGCAATGTGCAGCAACAAATTCAAAGCCTTTGGCTGTCACTGCAGGAGCGCCATCCTTTTATACCTGGACTTCTGCTGTTGGATTTGCCAAAGGTAAGGAGAGACTGAGAGTGTGGGTCTTTGTGTGGCAGAGTGTTCTGTGACTTTAAAATCAAAAGGCTTTTTTTTTTTTTTTTCCTGTTTTCAATTTCCAGGTGAAATCAGCATGTTCTTTTTGTCAGAGCTTTTTGACTACTACTTGTTGAGTGGCCAACATGTCTTTCTGAATGAGTAATTCCTGTCTCTTCATATCTGCCTCCTCTAGGGGACTTGCTATGCAAGCATGTGTGCAGAGCAGTTGGAAAAGAATTCATGGTAAGCCGTGAAGCTAGTTTCATAGATGGAACCAGATGTGAGCAGGATAACCCTGAACACCATGGGACTTTCCATCTGTGTGTCATGGGAAGCTGCAAAGTAAGTGACTACTGGACCTGGGTGAACCTCAGACTTGTAACCTGCACAAGAGAAGTCAATATTTAGAAGCAAGGCAAGAAATGTGCTGTGTCCCAAGCAGAAGAACAAGCTCTCCTCAAAAGAGGAGTTTTGTGTTTTTTAGCTTATTGGAAGTAGTCCAGCTAACCTAGTGTGCTGTCTGTGCATCCAGTGCCAATGCCCTCTAGATAAGATATTCTGCTAATTACACAGTAAGTACAGGAGGCTGTTCATCCCTAATCCATGCCGCAATTGCTCTGTGCCTTGGTTGAAGAGACATTGGTAGCAGTTCTGCTTATGTCGTGTAAATAGCCATGGGAAATGCTGACTCTTCTGGAGAGAGGGTACATGATTTGAATGTATTGTCAGTGACAAAATAAGTAGTAAAACTTGGGAACTGTAACTCCCCAAGTTGATTTGATTTGTTGGAGTCGCTCTCAAAATGGAAGTGTAACAATCGTTCCAAGTTTAGACAAGAGAAAAGTATTCTTTCATGATGAACTTGATTTTCAGTACCTGTATTTTAATAAGGGCTCAGTGCTGAACCCCATGTCTTTTGTCTGTTGTTTCTTTACGTTCCCAGAATACACTTAAATTTTGTGGATTTCGGATTCTTCAAGTGTTCATAGTGCTTTGTAATGCATTTCCAGCAAATGAACAGCAGAGGGTGTGGGTAAAGCAGTCTAACCCATTGGAGTGAGGATTGACTCTCTCTCTCTCTCTTTTTTTTTTTTTTTTTTTTTTTCCTGAGGGTATTCAAGGCCCTTTTCTGGACTGCTTCTTTTGGGAAAATACATAATCATACAATTAATGAGAACTTATGTACTCTGCTAAGACTTTTTAGTCCCCAGTTTTGTCTACTGTTCTTCAGTGGTAGAATTGGACACACATACCAGTGTTGTCTTCCTACAAATGAAGAGGGCAGTTTTGCTTTGATAGGCAAGTCTTGACACACTCTCTCCTTTGCTCAGGTATTTGGGTGTGATGGTCAGATGGACTCCAAGAAGACAATGGACTCTTGTAAGGTCTGTGGGGGTGATAATACCACATGCACCAAAGTGAGTGGATCTTATGCAGAAGGAAAAGCTAAAGGTGTGTAGCCCTCAGCCCCAGGCTTGATATTATGATGCTGTTTGTAGAAGATGCTGCTGCATTTGGTACTGATCTAGCTCTTGCAGTGATCACACCCAATTAACAGGAGAGGACATAGCAAAAACAAAAGAAATATGAAAAACAGGGCATGGAATTCATTTAATACATTTTAAATACATTAAAAATACATTTTTGGGAGTGGAATTCACCCACACTTTGATCAGGCCAAGCTGATGGAGCTAAGGTCAGGGTGAATTTAGCCTGTTGGGCATCACTACTGCATCCACACGTTTTTGATTAGCTCTTTTTGATTCTGCTTGCAATTAAGCTCTGTTACTGTCCAGTAGGGCTTGTCCTCTGATGGATGGTATGCCGACAAGGTGAACTAAGGGTGCTCTGTAATGCCCCTCTTTTTAAAAGATGCCAAGTAAAAGAAGGTGACTGGATCTTCTTTCTAACCTTCCAGAGTACGTCACTTTTCTGTCCCTGCCTTACAACAGTACTTTCATCCATGTTCTCAATCGGAAACCCCTCTTCACACATTTGGGTGAGTTGAGTGAAAAGGAGAGGAGAGGCTCCAGGCAGTGCTAAGACATGCACTAAAAACAAGAGAAAAGGGTATGTGGGAGGAAAGTTCTTGATGATCACTTTGTGGGATGCTCTCAGGTGGGAGCTGGTAGAAGCCATGCTTTTTGGAATGTCTAATATAGATCAGACCAGTTTCTAGGGAGTCTAGAGCTTCCAACACAGGGGGATTCTTTGAACACATCATATCTCTTTACCTCACTGCTCTTTTTGCTCTCCTAGCTGTGAAAGTTAAAGGTGAGTATGTGGTTGCTGGAAAGGGAAAGATCTCATTGAATGTCACCTATCCGTCTGCTCTGGAGGACAGCCAGATCAAATACAAAGTGTTTCTCACCAAGGGCAACTTGCCAAGCCTGGAAGAAGTCCATGTGGACGGGCCAACCCAAGAGGAAATTGAGATACAGGTAAATTAACATTTAAAGGAGTCAGATTTGACCAGATTGTGTTCACATATGTGGCTCTGTTGCAGAGCAGAAGGTTTCATGTCCAAGAGCACCGGAGATAGTGTTCACCAAGAGTGATGATCATCATCTTGTGCTACATACAGCCTTTCTGCAAGCCTGGGTAATGGGTGGGATAAAGATGCGCTGAGTTAACTCTCTTGCTTGGCTCGATCTTTGAGTGCCCTGTACGCAGAGCTCACAGGCTGAGTATTCTCACTGCATCTGGGAAGAGCTGAGAGTCACACCTTTGAGGCTCAGGACTGAATGGGAGTCCAGCTTCCCTTCTAAGCTCTGCCCCTAGGTATAGGGATCTGTGTGTTAATTGCATCCTTTTCCTTCACCAGGTGTATAGAAGATATGCAAAAGAATATGGCAATGCCACCAATCCAGACATCACCTTCAGCTACTTTGTGCCAAAAGAGGACCCGTTGTATGTGTGGGTTCCTCAGAAGGGGCAATGCTCTGTGACCTGTGGGGAAGGTGAGGTCAGCAACCTCCTCCGTCAAACCCCGAGCCCAGCAAAAGGCCTCTTGAACGAGTGATGATAGATAACCTTGCTGTCTTTCACAAATGACTAGTTTGGAGCCATCTTTCCATTTTGACAGTAGGTTATCCATCAAATGCCCTCCTCTTCTGAGATGTTCATCTAGGAGACTCACCTTAAAACTCCTGAGGAAAGCTATGCTAGAAGTACGGCTTTTGTGTGTTTGTAGAAAGCCTGCATTCCCAAATATACCAATTTTTACTATGTGGATAATTAGGTTAAGGACAGTTACAGCATCTTCCTGGAATAATAGAGGCAAACTGTTTACTTGATTTAGAATATCCTTTTCCTTTTGATTGCATTTCCATTCCCAGGGACTCGCCTGGTGGATCACGTGTGCTTTGACCACACAAAGAATGAAACAGCAGAGGGTCAGCAGTGTCTGGGGCTCCCACAGCCCCACTCGGAGCAGGAGCCCTGTGCCATGGGACCATGTCCATGTCTCTACAGGTCAGTGTCCCTCAGTGATTAGAGTTGAATCTCCTTTCACTCTGCAAAACAGTAGCTCTTGCCCTTTCTCTGCCAGCTAATCCGATTTCTGCAGTATAGTTTGCACTGTGCAGAATGGAAAAAAGGGTGTGTGTCTGACTTTTTTCTTAATTACAATAACTTTTACATGTCACTTTGTAGTCAGTGATATGAATAATAAACCTCCACGATTTAGGTGAGATATTGGCTGATACAGTTACTTCCTTTTTAGGTGGAAGAAATCTGAACTAGATGAGTGCTCTGCTGTCTGTGGAACTGGAGTTGCCCAGCAGAACTTGACCTGCGTTCAGTCTTGTGGTGGATTGGAGACTGTCGTGGACGACAGCTTGTGTGCAGCAGAAGAAAAACCCCTCTCTGTTGTGCCATGCGTGGTTAATGTCTGCCCTTTAGGCTGGGACAAAGTGAGTTTTTTGGCTTGGGTTAGATTAGGTCCAGAGGGAGAAACAGTTGCCATTGTGTGTTTGGTTCTTGTTGCTCTCTCCTGAGGAGGAAGACACACGCTTGCTGCAGCCTTTGGAGCCGTTTGGGCATGTCCAGCTGGAAAATCAGCCTATTTATGTCTGGAGCCCTCTGTCTGGAGAGTGTTCTGTCTCCTGTGGTAAAGGTGAGGTCTTTCAATGCTGCAGGGAAATGTTACTTGGCTGTGTGTGAGCCTAGAAAGCTGGTTAATAACCTGGTCTTTCTCCTCTGTGGATGAAGGGGTATGTGTAGCTGTGGTCACAAATCTGTTGAGTCTCAAAGAGACAGAAATGTCTGGGCCAAGATAGGGAATAGGTCAAGTCTGACTGTGCCCTGCTGTGATCCAGAGTTGGGGGGAATGAGTGGACTGAAGATGCTAGAGGGTTGAGTGCTTTGTGCATGCAGATGAGGCTGGCACTACTTCTGTCACACTTATTTTTGTGTACCATACAGTAAGAGCCCTTTTTTTTTTTAGGCACAACTCAGCTACAATATGTATGTGTGGCATTTGACACCAAAGAAACAACCCAGGAAGAAAATTGTCACCCAGTGGCGAAGCCAGAGAGCAGGATGGAAGTTTGCAATGCCCATCCCTGCCCACCAAGGTAAAGAAATTAGAGGGAAGGAATCTGGGATGTTTGCTGTGAGAATTAGGACAACCAGGTGCATGTTCCTTAGGATTTTGGGGCAGTTACTGGAGTGACTGAGCAATCTTTCAAATGCTATCCAATATGTATGTGTGTATTGACAAAATTGTGGGTGTACTTCCATAGACTTGTCCTTAAAATCTATGGAAAACAAGGATGATGGCTGGAAGCACTCACTGATGGATGCCTTGTTTGCAGGTGGCAGTACAAAAAGGGCACGTGCAGTGTCAGCTGTGGGGGAGGAGTGATGCACAAGGTCCTCTACTGCGCGAGGGAGACCGGGGACAAGGAGGAAGAGGTTGTAGCAGATGCCCAGTGCAATGCTTTGCCTCGCCCGGAGGAGCAGGAGCCGTGTCATTTGGAGCCGTGTCCTCCAAGGTCAAAACGGTCACACTGACCACAGCGGCATGCGTGAGGAAGTGGGGTTGTAAATATGGTGATGGTAAACATGTAGGAAGGGGCCTGGGTCTTAGTGCTCCCCTCAGACAGGAGCACAAGTTTTGTCTCCTCATGGAAAGTGGATCATGTGCCAGTAACCTAAGAGTGGAAGTAAATTGCTTGGCTCAGTGTTGAGAAATGGGGCAGATCTTTCCCTGTCTTGTTTGCCATGAGGCTTGAAAGCTGCTGTCATCTGAAATCCTTTTACATGTACAGACATGGTCTCAGGATAGAATAACCCCAGGACGGTTTCTAATCTGCTTCTTCCAGAAAGCTGTGTATTTTGGAGGGAGCTAAGATTGCTGTTGCTGTTAAACCTGTTTATATCACTCTGGGGAAAACCATAATGGATTTATAGTAAGACTCAATGTACATTTGGAGTCTTTGGGCTTCCTGGAAAACATGAATACCTTCCTCTGGGGTCCAGTTCCAGGCCTTTTCAGACTGCCTGACCTTGCCTCAGAGTCTGCTCTGGAAGTACCACGGGCAGCAAAGTGTGGGAGGGGGAAGGAAGCTGCTGAGAGCAGGCTAGGAGGGAAGGATGAGGGAGCTGCAGCGCATCCTCTGCGGTGAGAGGCAGTCAAGGGAAGGGAATCATCCCTTGCTCATTTTTCTTCTCCCTCTTGTCCTCTGTCAGGTGGAAGGCAGCCCCAGCTGGCCCCTGTTCCTCCACCTGTGGACCCGGCTTAGCTGTTCAGCAGGTGACCTGTGTTCAGATGCACCAAGACCAGGAGATGCTGTTGGAAGATCACTTATGTCCGGTGTCAGAGAAGCCCCTTACCAGCATCCCCTGTGTCATCCGAATGTGCTCCTATGAGTGGGGCTTCAGCGAATGGACAGAGGTATTGGCCCCTGTCCACGTGCAATTCTGGGAGTCCAGCACAGCAGTTTAGTAGCCATTTGCTCTCATAAATGATACAAGGGAGAAGCACTACTTCTCTAATCCCATGTGCTGATACATGGAGGGCTTCCCCTGGGAAGGAGGGCCAGCTTTGTTATTTCCATCTTAGAGCTGAAAAGACTAGACCACAGAGAGGCCAAGTGACGAGACAGCATCGGTGACAGAAGATTAGACACTCTGGACTATACCTCAGCCAATAAATGAACTTATTTTTGCATACTAACTAAAAGAAATATAAAAAGGCCTGTGGGTTTCTTCCTCTGCAGTGCTCAACTTCATGTGGGAATGGCGTTCAGACCCGTCAGGATTTCTGCATCAACCCGCTGACGCGTAAGCGTGTGAGCCCCGTCTTCTGCAGGCACTTCCCCAAGTCCATCGTGCTGCGTGGCTGTTCCGCAGGGCCCTGCCCCGAGCAAACCAAGCCCCACGGAGCAGAGCTGCAGGCCGTGACACCAGCCACGCGTCCGGCCACTGCCGTAACTGCCTCGCGGGCAGGATATAAGGGCCTGGATCTTCTTCCTTCTGCTGTGCCGCCTCTTCCTCAGGAACCAACAGAGGAGAGTGGTGGAGGTGAGAAGGACGCTACTAAATAGAATTAGGTGGCCACTGTGTGTGGCGGTGTTGCACTGACTCTGCTGCGTGCTGTTTGTTGTGCCACGAGGGGAGCAGGGCTGTGTTTGAGCAGCTGTAGGTCTCTCTGGATGTGTTCCTTGTCTGTCTCTGTTGCACAGGTGTCTGTGGGAAGCTCTTCCTTAAAGCCAGCGGCATCCTCAACATGACGGGTGTGGAGAGCAGGGACTGCGCAGTGACCATTGGCCGTCCTCTCGGGGAGGAGATAACAGTCAGCGTTCTGGAGAGCTCCCTCAACTGCACTGCAGGTGCTGGGCACTTTTCCGCTGGGAAATCTGCCCCCCATTCTCCATGTGCTGCCCTGAGTGGATCTTGCTGCCTTGGATCCTGTGTGCGCCCGTCTCCGAGATGCTACGAACTTCCTCTGTCCCACCAAGTCTTTCTCGGGGAAGGCTAAACTAAAATTGGATTTCTTCTTTATTTTGTTGATAAATATGAGATTAAAGGAGTTATGGGTTTAAAGGAGCTGCCTGTTATGAGTTGCTATAAACTGTCTGTAACACACCGTTTTGCTGGAATCAGAACAGTTACGTTAGTTAACTGGACCGTTTTCCTTGCAGACTTTGATAAGATAGGGACAAGAAGCAGACATTACTAGATTCCTGACCTAAAATAGAGTAATTTCTGACCTAAATTATTTAAGGCTTCAGACTAAGTTATTGAATTTAAAGTAAAAGTGAGTCTAATCTCTGTTCCTCTCCATTCCAGGTGAGTTCCTGCTGTTTTCTGGGCGCATGATGTGGCGGAAGGGCTGCAGGAAGCTCCCCTTGTCACTGATCAATTCCAGAACAAATACCCTGCTTGTGAAACAGAGGCTTTTGATGCCAGGGAACGGAGTCATTCTTCAGTACAGCAGCAGAGTGGCAACTAAAAAATATTACCAAGGTACCTTTCTAAAATCTTCACTATTCTTTGGATTGAGGGACTCATGATGAGGCCCTTAAGAGTTCTGCAGGTCATGGCTATCCATGGAAATGTATGGAAGCTTTACTTCATCTCTAGGTGCTCATTACCCATTTTTTGAGGAGTGCTGAAATTAATATTATTTTTGGACCACCCACCCATTTTAAAGACAAAGCCCTTTGCAGAGTTCACTGGTGCTTGGAGGTCCCCAGATGAAAAATCTTAAGGAAACTTTTGTGCATGTGTTAAATTTAAAACTTTTTTTTTTTCTTGGAGATGCTAGAAACTTTCTAAAGCATCTTTTCTCCTGCTCCCCTTTCCTTCTCTCAGACTGTGACAAGCAGCTGTTTGGTCCCCAAGGTGAAATAGTGTATCCTGTGCAGTCCTCTGGTCAAAGGCAAGGAGTGTGTCGGACCTTCATCAACGTGGCCCCTCGGCACCGCGTCGCCATCCACGCCCTGTACATTGACCTGGGCCATGACAGCAACCAAACGCAGTCGAACTACGTCCTGGTGAGTCAGAAGCCTAAAGAAGAGCATGAAGATCTCTAACCATGAGATTTTCATCCAAATGGAGAGTTAAAAGTGTATCAAAAATCCCAGGGAGTCAGATTCTGTTCTCTTCTGGAAATGCAGTTATGAATACAGAAGACATTGGGATACTCATTTACTTTTTCTAAGCTATGTTTAGGGCAGCTTTTTCCCCAAGTGACCAATTGGCAAGACCCTAATGTTTGGTGGGTGCTGGACTTGTAGGGTGCTATGAAATAATGATATTTATGTATTTTTATTCAGATCCGTGATGTAAACACCATGAAGATGATGGTTTTTCATGGAAAACAACAGTTCTTCTGGGAATCAACTGGAAGCCAAGTTGAAATTGAATTTCATGAAAACGTTAAGGAACACAGAACCGGTTTCTGGGCTGAATATCATATTGCTAAGCCCAAATAACAGGTGCCAGGACCACCTCAAGTGGAACAAGTTGGTTATTGCTGCCCTATCATGCAAGTCATTCAAGCCTTTTGCCTTTGCTGCCCTATATACTGAGTGAAAACAGTAATATAATACCCAAGCCTTTGGGGTTTCAGTTAATATTTATAAACTTAATACCAAAGACATTATGTAACTACCAAATATTTAGTAAATAACCCTCAAGGGTTTTCTGTCTGTATAGAATGGTATTAATACAGTTAGGGACTTGGACACTAAGTCCTAGGCTCCTGTTTCTGTTATGTTGTCACCTTACAGGATGATCACTTGTTTTCAGTGTCCCATCACAAGCCTCTCATGCTATAAGTTGCTAAGATTATGATTTAATCATTAAGCTCACACTCCTGAAGTGTAAATTCCCCTTAGAAGTCCCCAGGTCCATTTTACACATCAATTCGTGTGTGAGGACAAAGACCTACATGAGGACAAAGACCTACCTGAGAATAGGATATTAGGACAGAAGGACTAGACTAATGCATAAGGGCAAAACAGTTTCTTTGCAACCACTTCTGTGGTGCTGCTACTACTTATTTGACAGTGACACAAGTACTTCTTTCCTCTGAGAAAATAAAACACTATGAGAAAATATCTGTTTCTTAACAGTGACCTTCTTGCCGGGATGTATTTACTCAGATAGCAACAGTAGCTGTGCTAATAATCTGCTCAAATCTTTGTTTCACAGGAACTGTGCAGTGAGAGATTGTTGAGGCTGCATGTGACTATAAGTTGTAGCAGGAAGGAGTGTTTTAGAGAAGTAACAAATATTTTCTCAAGTTTGGTTTAATCATATATATAGAGATCATATATAGATATTAATATATAAATATC
>JAVCKT010034331.1:0-26628 GCA_032273925.1 Rhynchotus rufescens
GTTTATCAGGGATTCCATAACCAATCCTGAGAAAAAAAGACACACTTTCTCCCCTCATCCCCCAAGAAAAAAGATAAAGCGTGGGGAGAGACAGCTACCCTGGCGGGGCATTCAAGACTCTTTTTCTCCATGATCCTCAGTGAGCAAATCTGGACACCGACTGATGCTGCAAGTCCCAAGCACAGTTCTATGTCCAGTGTCACAGTGAGTCTCTGCCCTGAGACAGGTGAAATCCCTGAGGAAGGGAGGAAGAGAAAGAGGAAGGGCCAAGCACTGCAAACTGAGGCTGAAGGCCCAGGCTCTGCACAGAGCTGCAAATACTCCCTGGCAACCTATATAAATTACTGGAACTGGAGAGGCGGACATGGGAGCTTGCAGGGGGCTGACAGCTCCTTGGGCTCCCATCAAGTCTACCATCTGCTGGTTCATCATGTGTCTGTGTCCTCTGCCATATCTGCTCCATCTGTACGAGAGCACTAATAACTCAGTCCCCGTTGAGCGCTGAGTGACAGTCAGGCCATAAATTCTTGCAAAGCACTTTGGGATCTGCTGGAGCAAAGTGCTGTGGGCTTGCAGAGAAGCACTGTGCACAGGCCAGCTTCATACTGGGATGAGGAAGATGTGGGCAGGTTGGAGGGTATCCAGAGATCAACAAGGATGATCCGATTTCTAGCAAACTTGACCTGGGTTGGCTAATGCACAACAGAAAAGGCCCAGCGAGACATGAGAGCAGCCCTCAAATATGCAAGAGGCAAAGGGGAGAAAAATCTGTTCTCTGTGGATAGGGCAAAAAGCCTTGGGCTTAAAAAGAAAAATTCAGATGAAGGAAACTTGTTAATAGTCAGAGTAATAAAGTGGTGGAACAAAGTGCTTGGAAGGGGGAAATCTCTGTTCCAGAAGGGCTCTAAGCCTATGTTGGACAAAAATCTCCTGGAGATCACAGAGGTTTCGCTGACTTGTCTCCAGGTATAATGTCTACAAACCTATGCTTTAACTGAGCGTACGCAGAAGAAAGTGTAGTTCTTTAACGAATTACCCACTGAGTGAATTCTTAAGTTGACAGACACATGAAATGTGTTCCATTTAATCTGATAACTTATCTTGGAATAGCACTTCTGCACTGCACCTCCTGAGAGGATGTAATACTGATGGACAAAGGATAAGGATGAGAGGAATTAGCCTGCAATGTGGATAGTTGTTGATCGTAAGGCTTCTTCTTAGCACTGTGCCTGGGAGGTCAGGACTGTGCTGGGCCAGGTGTGTGGCCTGGGTGCCATTCCCCACATGAAGGGCTCAAGCTTTGCTGCAGCACACAGCAGCTTTCCAAGGCTGCTGACTCACCAAAATGGAAATGTTCTGCCAAAAAAGCATTGACTTTGATAAAATTGCTAATGGGACCCTGCTGGCTCTCCTGACAGCTTGGCTTGGTATTTGGAGTGGCTGCTGGGAGGGAACTTGGTATTCCCAGATGCAAAAGCGTGATTCTTATGGAGTCCAGGATACTGGCTCCACCACAGCTCTCACGGGGGCTGCACAGAGCCAGGGCATCCTAGTGACCACCTGCATCCCTCCATTCCTCAACATCCTGCTGTTATGAATCCCCGAGTACTTGTTGTGCAGTGGGTTAGGTTCCAGGGAATGTGTTTTGGTTTTGACTCTGACATTTTTTCCTCAAAATCTTGACTCTTTTTTTTCTTTTTTTTTGTAAGAGTGCAAACTCAGTTCTGGCCACCTCCAGCTCTGCCTTGCAGGACTGTGTGAGCTAAGGGTGCCCTACTGGACACAGTCAATGCTGGTGCACCCATCTGTGTGCTGGTTCTTCCTGACAGCAGCAGCAGTTCAGTTCCTGTCCTTCAGCAGGACAACTCTGCTCTCCCTTGGCCTCAAAAGCTTACCCAGGAAAGCAGAAAGCCCAGGTTAGTTTCATATCCAGTTGTTAGTTTATACAGCTCTGCAGAGGTTGTCTCCTGTCAGGCTCAGTCTGTGACTAGGAGGTCACGTCAGGCAGAGTCCTCACCAGCATCGCTGAGCTGTGGCTAAAGGCTTGACCAGACTCAGCCTCAGTCAGCTCTGCCCCCTTAGCACTGCCTATCGTAGGCACTCCGAAGGCCATTAGGGCTCCTGTGCCACAATGGAGTTGAAATTCCTCATACTTCTCCCAATGTCCTTAGTCCCTGTTCTGCCCCTCATCTTTTGTTTGGCCTCCTGCTGTGGCAGTGAAGCTGTCCAGCCTGTTTCATCTCTGACATGTGTGCAAGAAGTCCAGTCAAGCACCTAATCGTTCAGTGCTGCATCTTGGGAAAGCCTTAACCAGGATGCCTGTGCTTTTTGCACCACACTGTCCTGTGGCCATTACTGCACAGGGCCAGGAACCACAGCATGTAGAGGACACACAAACTCTTCTTCACTTGTGCTTTTCTAGAGCTGTTTGTTTCATACTCCTCAGCATCCTGCCTCACAGCAGCTCCCCAAGGTGACAGCAACAGGGGCCCTGACAGTCCCAGCCCTTCAAGCACTCACCCTTTGCACCCTGAACTACTTCCAAAAGAAGCAATTCCCTCTTTTCCTATATTAATTTTAATTGTATTTACAAGTGGAAAAATACACTCACTTACTATTGAGTGCAAACAATGCAGACCAACGCCCCCATTGAATCCACAGTGTGAACCCTGCTTAGAGGAAGCATCATTCCCAATATGTAACTGCACGAATACATGGTTCTCTGCATGCCTGGCTTTGTCTTCCCTATTCCAATTGAAATACAAACTGCAAGAAAACATACTGATGCACATCCAGCAGATTTGCTGCAGCCGGCTAGCAGCCCTTCACCCGCATGCTCCAGCTGCTGGATGTCTGGCTCCCACAGGCTTGCAAGAAAGAGCCACTCTCACAGACAGGGCCAAACCCCTGTCAGGAGGGAAGCAGGTGCTGCAAGTAAGAGTTGTTTGAGGTTTCAGCCTTTTTCTGTCTCAGGTTTTGCATGGAGTGAGAGCATACGCAGGTTGTTTAATGACAGAGTTGTTTGCAGGTAGCAAATTGAGCCTGTGAGTCCAGCTATACAGTCAGGGAGGTTTTTCAGGGGCCAGGAGTGTGTATTCTGCTATCAAGGTGACGGTGATACTCTTATTGTTCTACTTTAAAGAGCCATTTACATCTATGATGTGTTATCAGGGAGGCAAAACACATATTCATATATAAGCATTTCTTATCATTAAAAGAAGGTTCAGCCTTCTCTTCAGTTCTATTTATATTAAGGCTTATTTTCTAATTTTGCTCAGGTCCCAAATTTTACCCCATTCTAACGTGTGCTGTAGAAGCAGCAGTGATCAGGGGACCTATCTGGGCTCACCTTAGCTCCTCTGTTAGACTGAGTATAAGGGCTCAAGGGGACAGGGCACCCTCAAGGTGGATCCTTAGTTTGGGAACAAACTGAGCTGGTGTGATTGAGATGGTCCCTGCCTGCCTGTAGTAGTGCTGAAGTCCTTTGATCATAGCTGCTGGCCCACAAAACTTACACGATAAACTGAGGTATCTGTTGCCCCACACACTGATGGCACCTGGCGACAGACAAACAGAGGAGTGTCTCTTATGTGACACATTTCTTCAACCCATGGCTATTTTTCAACAGAGTATAGGGTCTGATGCACTTAGATGAGCTGGACCATTTGTATCAGTGGAGTGTCTGGCCCAGGATAAACAGAGAAGTGAGCAGGCACACATTGATCAGGAGTGATATAAAGCCTGATGGAAGGGTGTTCTGGGACAGAAAGTACAGGACAGGCTCCAATACTTCTGTCAAAAGTCTCATTTAAAAAAACCTTTTTGTCAATACATGTCTAAGAGTTGGCTGCATCCCGATCAGATTGCAGACTATCATTTAGTGGTTGGTACCCTTGACCAATAGCTGCTTTTCAAACCTTCTCAAGGCCTTGAGTGTGAAGGATCATGGTTTATCTCCACCGTATTATATTTCCTGGCCTGGCAGTGCCTACTGCTTTATAAAGCAGTTATACATGATTTGAGTGTAAACTGTAAATATCTAGGCTACAGCTGTCTTTAATATTGAAGACACTTGCAAGAAGCCTATGGGCATTTGAGGGACAGAAAGATTAAGGGACACTTCTTTAGCATGGATACAGTTGGGTGTCACTCCCTTGACTGGAAGATTTCAGCCTTGAAGATCTGTCACAACATACATAAATCTATCAGGGTGCTCAGAAAGAGATGAGCACTGCAGGTAGGAGAGAGTCGGTCTCTCCAGCCACTGTGCAGCCTTCAATCGGGCACTTTGCTGCTCTGTGCTATTTTTCCTCCTCTGACACCTGCTCTGCACTGTGACCTGCTCTGGCCTTGGGCAGCTCCAGCCCTGTGCCTGGCCTTGATACTGTCAGGGTGAGAACTCATCATTAAACCTTTTATTTTATTTCCCCATTGGACATTGTGAGTTAATGAATTAAAGCAGTAAAAACTAAGACCCATGGGTTTGTTTGAATTTTTAATAAAGTTCCAGATTCTCAGGAGAGGGGGAAAAAATCCCTTCTGTAGAAAACCCATGCAAATTTTTCCAGGCATGAGGAGAGAGGGAAGGCTATCAAGGCTTTCAACCTACCAGCTGAAGAGGTGCTTTGGAAAGCTATCTTGCCACTGGTTTCTTTGATGTTGAGACCATGTTATACCTTCAGTCTCAGGTGCACTTCACTGGGCTGAGGTCAGGTCCTTCCCCCGTCCTCCTCTGGCTTATTCTCTCCCTGCTCCCCTCCACTATGTTGACACCACTGGTCGTACTGACCAAAGACAAAATACACAGGAGAGACAATTTTTGCCCTTTTAGGCAGCTCACCTGACACTGTTTTTCTAGCTTTATAATGCTGCCAGTGAACTGTGGTAACATGTGTGACTCGCCCTGTGTGTCCTCTGAAAGCCATTGAAAATGTTCCCTTTCCTAGCCTGAGGCCTCTGGCTGTATTTGGCATCCTGGCTCCAGAGTCACTGTGTTTCCTCCCTTTGCTTCTGGAGCTCAGACTGCAAAGATTAAATCATGTATTGAAAAATTCCATAACAGCTTCCAACCTCAATGAATAGAATATTCAAAACCACTGGAAGGCTCTTGCATTATTTAGTTCAATAGTTTTCAACTTTTTTTTTTAATTATTTATTTCTGATAGATATGTGGATCTTAAAAAGTCACATCCATAGCCAGGTGGCAGGCTCTGTGCGATTAATTTTGACAGCTCATGTAGGGGCAGCTCAGGTCTTTGCAGAGTCTGTAGACTGCTGTAGTTTGACCCATCTAGGAGAAGCCACAGAATTGCAATCTGCAGTTGCTGCATCTAAATTACCACAGGTGATGATGTCAGTCACATTTATCCATGCAAAGTTGTGCTGGCAACTGCAGAGGTAAGAGGACCTGAGTAAAAGCTCCTAGCCTTCCAAATCAGTGAAGTGCTTGTAGTAACTCCCCTTTTGCAGAGATCTGCCCATAGGAGGGTTGAGATGGGCAGGGATGGAACTGTGGAAGCCCTGGAAAGGGCAGAGGACACAAGAAAGGCCAGTGTTGATGCTTTGGTTAGTAAGTTATAGAGCTCTCAGTGCATCTCCATTCAGCTTCTCAGGCCATTGGAATCAGGAAAACAGGACAGTCTACAGCAAAGGACAACCTACACCCAGACTGAAACAAAGATACGGGCGATTAAGGGGAGATAGCAGGAAGATAGTAGGATTTGCAGCCTTAGAACACACAGAAAGGAGATAAAGGCCAGAGACTCAATCCTGATGGCCTACGAAGGGGGCAGGAACAGGATGGATGGACAGAGTTGGCAACTGCTGTCACCTACAGTTCTTGGAAGCTCAGCCCTCAAGTCCCAGCAGCTGCAGAGAGAACCCAGGAGAGGAGGGCTCCACAGTTGTCTTCCCTTTCACTGCGAGAAATCCAGACTAGACCTGGGGAATGTATGAGTTGGTGCCTGGTTGCTGGACAGACCCCCTGGACACATCTTTTACTGTTTATGAGTATGTGGGTATGAGTGTGAGTGCAATCGACTTTGGTTTTGGAATAAAATCACCTTTTCCACTTCCAAAGCTTCATCCTGAGATTTGCTGTATTGTCATTACCCTGCTAATGAGTATTTCCTAACAAATCCTGGGCAGATTCCCCACTCCCTGAGCACAGCTGGTGCTCTCTGTCTGCCCCTCTGGATGTGTGCATGTCCTGTGCTCCTGTCTGCTTGTATTAAAACAGATATTATTTGTCTCTAAGCAAGGAGATTCGGCACCACCCACTTTTCTAACTTAGCATGCATCATTTTGCTAGTTTTGAATCTTCTGTAAACTTGATCAGATTTTAAGGTTCTCCAAGTGCTACTGGAGAGCACCAAACCCACACGCAGCTGGGTGATGGTTTCTCCTTAACTGAATCTATCCAGCCTTTAACCTCTTTGTCATATCTAGCGCTGTTCCTATGCTGTTGTACCTTCCTTATCAATTAGGACTGAAGTAAAACCTCATAAAAAGACATTACCCCACTGCTATTACTCTTATCAATCAGAATTATAATCTCACTTAATAATGTTTTGGTTTAACCAGATTTGTTGTCCATAAACTCCTAGAGAGCAATAGTAATTGCACTGCATCTGCTGCCTGATCACTTAAGTCCAGTTCAGCTCCTTTTCATCTTTTGTAGGCATTGGCACCATATAAGCTTTTTTTTTTTTTTCCCTGAGACTTGCCAGAGGATCTGGTTTATACAGAAAACTGTCACTCATGGTACAACCAGTTCTTGAATGCAGCCTATGCTTGGGTTTGCTGGTTTAAAAATGTGTAATTTTACTCACTGCTAAAGGTCAAAAAAATCCCTTGATCAAGACTGTTGTGGCAAGAAGTGCTCAAATAACATTTCTTTTATGCATTTGGAGAATAATAATAATAATAATTAAAAAAGCAGGTCATATACTCCACATAGGGAATATTAGCAGGCAGCTACAGATTTTAAACATAAATCTGACTCATTGATGCTACCCAATTTATAGTTTCACTTTGGACGTTTTTCCTAATTTTTCTTAAAAACAATAATGATGTTGTGATCCACACTGCGATCCACATGAGTGCTACTGTTTTGACCAGATGTTAAAACATGTCCATCCTGTATACAGGTTCCAGTTCAGTGTTATTGCCTTCTTTTTGCAGTCTCTTCCCCCAAAAGTTGTTTATAAACGGTGATCAAGTTTCTTAACCTCATTTTGATAAATGAAAACAGATGTTTGGCGGGATTCATCTGATTCATCTTCAATGTTTATAGTCAGTGGGATCTCACTGGCACAGCCCAAGAAGTCAAGGACATTATTCACTCTAACCTAACATACATATTTATATTAGGTCAAATAAGGGGAGAAGACTTGCCCATTGTATACGTCTACAAAGTAAGTAATATGGTCTTATCCTCCTATTTCTCACCAGTATTTGTATTTTTCACATTTGACTGTTTAGTTCACCTGTAACAATGTGTCTTTAAGAATGCAAATTTCTTTCTCAGTGAGAAACCTAAAACCTAGAGCACATAACTCTTGATTGAACTCTCCTGTGATAATACAGTTGTTCTGCACATACATTATAAACTGACATGTAAGGGAGTGACTTACTGTGTTCTTCGTTCTGGGGCAGTCTGGAACAAGTCCATGGCATGTTTCTGCGTCACAGAGGAACCTGTGTCCTGGAATGAACCAGCAAAATTGTTTTATGATCAGGATAATGTTGTACGCATATTAATGTACGAAGAGGTGGAGTAGCAATTTGTCTGCCATGTTCTAGAGATGTGGGATTAAAGAAGGTTGTAAAGAAAACCGTTTGTGCATTTAACCACAGTTAATTGATTGCCAATTCATGTGAGATAGTTAATATATTTGGAAAAGCACATGGAATTTCTGTTTCAGGACATCATTACTTATGGTTTTCCTTTCTTGAGCAAAACTAAATGTTGGTTAATTGTCATTGATTAAAGCAGAACAAAGGAAAACTTTTGAAAGTCTGAGGCTTGTATTTGCTATGAAATATGAGTGTGTCTCTAACCTGAGATAAAATCCTAGTGAAAACAATAGTTTTTGCTCAGCCCGCTGAGTCCTAGTTATATCCTCAATGTCCATCGTCCCACCAGTCAGGGTACTTCATCAGGAATTCTGCAGCCAAATCCTGAAGGAGATAAAACATGGGTATTTTTTGCCATGATCTTGCTAGCAGTACTGAATACTTTGCATCTGAACTGGAACTGACCTTGCCTAACCACATCATGGGAAAAAATGAGGTTAGTTATTTCACTGTCAAAACAAAACAGCAGCCTTAGTTTGGGAGTGAGGACAAAGCAATTTTATTGCTTTGTCTTTATCTGAAGACCTTTGTTATGGTTCATGCCCTCAAACTGTGATCCCACCCTGCACCTGAAAGCTTTTATGAACACTGTAGGTGTATTTCAGCTGTCAGATGCTTTGTGAATTAAAGTGATTTGAAATTAGTGCCCATTAATCTTGAAAGATTTTATCTTAAACCACTGCAGGTATAACTGCCATGGGCTGGGTGTGAGTGAGCTAAAATCAACAGATCTTAGTCAAGCAAATTTCTATTGCTCGCATCAAGATTATTACATATACAAGTCAACACATCTTACTTTTGCTGTAAAAAGACAAAGGATCTGATCCTCTTTGCACCTACATGGGTTTTGTGCTCTTGTAATGTCAGTAGTGTAATGTCCTGTTTTTGAGAATGAAGACACAGATGTACGTGTAGCATACTCAACCTTGGAAGAGATGATCTTTCCCTGATAGAATTGTATGGTTATTACTGAGACCTGGACTAGCATCTGATACTTAGATTGGGATTCGTGACCCTGGGATTTAGTCACAGATCTGTCACTGTCTCAGTCAGTTTGCTCTTTAGTTTCTCTATCTGTAAGGCAGGAATACTTGCTAATTATCTAGTGATGATAGGACACGTAAGTCTGTAGGGTGCATTCACACTGCATACCGCTCTATGACATTACTACAGCTATAACTTGTCCCTCAGGGCTTGCACAGATGAGAGGTGAAACCTGCAAGCAGGTGATTTAAAATACTGGGAGGAGAAAGGAATAGTGAGGAAACCAATGCATTCTTAGTCAGTCAGTAGAGATCAATTTCTATTCCCCTTGCTCTGCCTTGCAGGGGATTTTGGAGACTTCATTATTCAGACTTAGGAATTTCCATGTAAAAGCATACATACTCACAAAAAAAAAAAAAAAAAAAAAAAAGCCTCAAATTACATTTATAAAAAAAGGAAGAGTATACTAGAATAACTGTACAAATTCATGTTACTGCAAGATTGCTATTACACCAACTGAAAATAGTTACAGTCTGCCTATACATAGCTACATTTTAAAACTTATTTTTTGTTTTATCTTCCTCATGTTCTGAATCTGTCGTGTGAATCGTCTAATTAGACATTTTTTGTAAGAATAACCTCATTTGATGGAAGTGTGCTTTGAAGCAAAGACCAAATATCAAAATAATGCTTAGTATTTTCTAGATTCATATTCTGAATTTTTACAAGTCATAGTATTTGTGAAGGACTAGGGGTCTTATAACATGTAAAATGTGATGCTGATAAGGTACAATGGGTTTTCTGAGGGATTACTGAGAGATATTTTGAGTACATGAAGAACCCTAGCATGTTGTCTTTTCAAGGAATTCAATCTGTTTCTAAAATGCTTAATGGGAAATAAGAGGCTCTGTAATGTACTCCTTTTCATGCTATCCTACAACAGATAAATACTCCAAGACAGAGCATTTCAGATCCTTCTGCATGCTCAACTGTGTCTAATTATTCTCAAATAATTTCACATTCAAGGAGTTTACACTGGAAAGAATAGGTCTGTCACTGATGCTTTGCCAACTCTGAATATTAACGATTTTTCTCCAGAGTTAAAAATAGCCATTTTTCAGATGATAATTGTCTGTGAATATCTCACACGTGGAGGAGTGCCACCTGTGTGATGCAACCTGGCTGTGGCCTTGAATAGGGGTGGACTCTGTGCCAGGACCACCATCTCTCTCATAATCCAGTTGCAGCTGGGCTTCCAAGAACTATGGATGTGCTGGTAGAGAGAAACCTTTGGTTGTTTCTAATCCAACCTGTACCTCAATATGGGACATATCCTTGACCGAGACATGGCTCTGTCTAGCTGAACCTTGCATACCTCCAAGGACAGAGATGCCACAGCCTCTCTGGGTAACATCTTGCATTGCTGCATGTATCCCACAAGTGAAGAAGTCTCTGATGGGGTTTAAACCTCCAAGCCATAGTGTTCTATCATTGTTGCTGCCAAGAAGGGGTTGGTTCCATCATGTTTTTCAGCTGTTTTATGTAATTGCCGGTTGCTACTGAATCCTCCTTTAACTTCATCAGAGTACGCAAGCCCAGTGCCCTCCATCTCTTCTCATACGACACGGACCTAGAAGTCTCTGAATATTTTAGTGGATTGCCTATGCCATTCTTTCCGGCATCTCAACATCCCTCTTGAACTGGAAGCTCAAACACATGAAGCCTCCCCAGTGCCAAGAAAACAGGGATGACCATGAGGAGCAGCATGTTTGATCTGTGGAGAGCACAAGAGCTCCCTGTTGTCTCCTGTGCAAACTGGCACTCAAGGTAGCCCACCAGCCCTTCTCAGTGGGGCTGCTGCCCTGCTCAGTTGCTTTCCACTCTGAAGTGCTGCATGGAGTTTTTCCAACTCGGTTTAGTATTTTGCACGTCTCTGCTGAACTTCATGTGGTTTCTGCTGGCCTCAAGTTTCTCAATGTCCTACTCGACAGAAGCACTGACTGAAGCTCAGCCTGCCAGCCACCCTCACTTAATTTAGCATGGCCTGCAAATTTGCTGAGTGCCTTTTATATCTTGTTCGGGCTTTCAGGACTCCCCATCTACAAGAAGGGTGGCACAGCTTAGATCTGTGGGATCCACAGTCTAGACAGTTGGGTATCCTTGTCTGTGCTTTCACACACATGCTTCTCACTGGCAAAGAAGTTATTTTTTTAAAAAGAGCCTCTGCTCCAGGCTGGCCCTGGTCGCTCCTTCCTTCCCCAGTTCTGCTGACACAACTGTTTGGGGGCAGGGTGGCAAACCAGGCTGGCTGGCGGATGTGGGTTGCAAATGGCCTTCACAGATATTTTTGACCCTGCTGCACTTTTTGCTGTGAAACAGAACGCTCCAGCCAGTGGTGCTGCAAGCAGACTTGATCTGCTTCCAGTTCTGGGTGAGGATGCTTCGCCTGCTGCCACCCTTGCCCATACAGCAGCCAGGGGTTATGATGCCCGTGCCCTCCAGCCCAGTGTATGAGTGTATCTGTGCCATTTACACTAGATAACAGGCTTGACTGGAAGCAGGTGGCAAGTGCTCAGACAAGCCACGCGGCTGCAGAAGGCTCTGTGGGGTCACCTCAGGCATAGGGGTCATAACTAACCCTGGAGGATTGCACTGGCCACAGCTGTTTGCAGTGTCAGTCTCTGCTGCTGGTCAAAAAGTGGTGCTTTTCTTTTTGTTTTTTAAATACACTGCTTTTCTGCTCGTGGTGTCAGCTCTGGAGGCTCTTCTTGCTCCCTTCTTGCAGCAATGTAAACATAGCTACTGTGTTTGCTGGTATGGAGAGGGTGCTGGTTCTGGTAATTGTGGCCTGTAGCTCACAATGAGAAAGGCAATGCCAACAGATGTATAATGAGTATTTAAAATGCTCTTATTTTGTCATCCAATCATTTATCATCGTCACTGTGTAAACATTTTTCTTTCCACAACAAAATGACTTTAAAAAAGTAATCACCAGGAAGAAAAAAAAATCTGATTCTGCAGATAAAATCGCGACAGTCAAAATGATGAATATGACTGATGAAAGCTTGCAAAGTAGGCTTAATTTCTGTGGCAAAAAAAAAAAAAAAAAGAAAAAAGGGAAGTGGATTCATCAGTGCTTGGTTGGGCCTGGAAATTCAGAGGCAGCTGGAAATTTGATGGTGACTTCTGATAAGCGAGAAAATGGTGAAGGTTTTAATGAATGACTTGAATAAGAAAATAAATAAGCCAATCTGTGCAGACTTCTCTCTGTTATTTGTTTTGCTATTAAGTTCAGTTAATACAGTTTTCATTGTGTCATGACGCTCGTGCTGACAAAACATCACAACATAGTAGCATTTCTGCAAGTTTGGCTGTGAGCGGAGGAGATACATGGGCCTTTAGACACAGAAGGTAAACAGGGACATTTCTGTAACAGGAAATAGTCTGGAAACCTTTCACTGGGTAACGTCACAGATCATAAAGATAGAAGGGATCCTGGTGAACATCTTTGTTCTCTGCTGTAACATAAGTCATAGGATTTAAGTGAATTCCTTTCTGGGCAAAGTAGAAGATATATTTTTTCTTCTTAGGAAAAAAAATAATCTTGATGTACATCTAGAAAAGGGATATGGGGGCTTAATCACAAACGTTGGTAAAAGTGCTCACATGGTTAATTACCTTCTTTGCTAAAATGTGCGATCTGATCTTATCCTAAGCTTATTTATTTGCAATGTTTATTCCTTGGCTGTTGTACATTTGCTGTGAAGTTTAGAAGCCTCCGTTACGAAATGTTGCCTTTCCAAGAGAGCATGTATGGACTGTGATTAAGTCACTTGTTAACCTCAGTCTGGATAAGCCCGGGCTAAGCTCCTTGATTCTTTCAGTGCCAAGGCATGGCACCTTTTCAAGACTTTATTCATTCTGTTTTTCACTGGGTTCTTTCCAATTTAGTATTCTCCTTCTGAGCTGTAGCACCATGATGCGTTCTTAATTCTGGTAGCAGCCATCTGCCAAACTGTTGACCACCAGCTGCGCTGTGAGATGTCACTCAGACAGAGTGTTATTTAGGGAACCCACTTGGGCTGATGTCCATGTGAAATACGGACCTGCATGGGCCTCATCAAGAGACCCTTAAGATCAGTGGGCTGCTTGGAAGAGCCAGCACTTGCCCCTGGAAGCTGATCCCAGGACTTCGTCTAAGGCGTAGCAATGATTTTGCCAAGTTTTCAATTTCTTCCATTTTCTGGTTCCTTCTGTGTTTTTCAGGAAAGATATAGCTACTTTTTTTCAGTACAGCTACTTTTCTTGTTTATGTTGCAGAGACTACTTAAAAATAGTGCACAATTTTCCCCGATGATTTCCAGATCAGTGGTTGGAAATCTTTGAACCAAAGTACACACAGAGGCAACACAAATCCTACAAATATTCTTGGCCACCACAAAAACACACCACAGGTTTTTTTGTTGTTGTTGTTGTATTTTTTTTCTTAAAGTATATTTGTGATATTTGTTGCTGTGATATTTGGTGCTTGGGTGACCATCCCAGTAACTTTTCCCAAGTCTCTTCACTGCATTTCAGATCCCTGCAGTTCATCCAGACATTCTGTAATTATGTCTGCAAGTTGTGGATCAGGTGCAGGCCTGCACAACAGGGCAGAATTTCCCTTCTCAGTTTCCCTTGGCAGGTTCTGCCTTAGATTAACTTTTTGCTGCATGTTATAGCAGCCATGTAGCTATCCTTGTCTTCCTAGGATTGCCCTCCAGACAGTTTGCACAAGCCCTTCATCAGGGATAGAAATATTAAGAATGTATTCAGCAAACAGATTCAAGTGATACAAGAATCTTAAGACAATAAGGAGAAAGAAAATGTTCTTCCGATTTTAAATATGAGATTATATTTTGAGCATGTGGCCTGTGGAGAAGCAGGTTCATGGAACAGGAGATGGTTGGAATAATCTTTGAATAACCTTGACTAATGTGTAATGAGATAATGGCTCATTCTTCAACACAATAATCTGTTCAACCTTGAGCCTACAACTGAGTTTGTTTGGGTGCCATGAATACAAAATTGCTTACCCGATCTAGAAGCCATTGACACATTTTTCATAAGCAATTTAGATGTTTGTGACTGGACACACAAAGGTATTCAAATGCTTTGTTCCCTCTGAAATGGACGAGGATTCAAGTTGTCATTCTGAATGTTTACTTGATCAGGTCTGGAAGGTCCCACACTCACATCCTTAGAGGTTATGCAGCCCCTGCCAAAGACAGCATCGTGGTCACTGCAGTAATGGCTTGGCTTAGAGTGCTCAGAAATGATCTAAACCCCTTGACTTACAGTGAAACCAAACATATACAAATTTTCAGCTCAGTAATCTTGTAAGGGGATTATAGTAACTAGCAAAGTAGCAGAACAAACTTCAGTATACTAGCAAAGTAGCAGAACAAACTTCAGTATACAATAAAATTCTACAACAGAAGTATTATCTATGATTTTTTTACAGGGATTAATTACTTTAAATAAAGTTTTTTCTTCTTTATATGAGTTTGAACTCACTAGCATGGTTGTTCTTTGCTAGGTCCAGATGAAAAGACACATATTTTTAAAACACTCAATTTGAAATAGTCAAAAATATTCAACCAATTCTTTTCCTCTGTAAGTAAATAGCACAGAGATGATAAAGTGTGATAGAAGAGAGTGCATTACTGAGAGACTGTACTAGTGAAAGAGGAACAGCAAATACTAGGTGATAAAGGCTACCACACAGGGAAAGACTTGATCTGTATGACATGTAAATTGGGAGTGGGTATTTAATGCTCTAATGCAAACTTCCATACTAAAGAGAGAGCAGAACTTAAACCAAAAGAAGTTTTCAGGTGTATTTCAGGAGAGAGATGCAAAACAAACATGTCATCTTTTGTTTTCAATTGATTGGACTAAGAAAGGGATGATAGATAGGGCAGATTTAGAAGACAGAGGTGTTGGGAGAGTCTCTGTAAAATTAATTACCAACTTTCAGCAATGCAGCAGAGAAGGAATAGGCTAGCATTATTTTAAATTCATTTGCCCTCCAACGTGCTTACTCTCTAGGAAGATAGTAAAGAAAATATTGACATGCCAGACTTGCCTGGATCATTCATTCTGTACAGTATGGTTATTTACTCTTACATTCAACTACATATTTCTCCAGTTCAGCGCAGCAATGCATACAGAATTGTGGAAGTATATTTAGTGTTTATATAAGCCCTTGGACACCTCAGCAAACTTTGTCGTGCTTCTCTGTCCAAGAGCTATATTTAGACACGGCTCAAATGAGGTCTAAACAGCTGCTCTTGCTCAGATGTTGTGTGAATAGTGCAAAATATTTTTAAGAGTACAAAAAAGTTACAACATAACTCGAGCCATTTTGTTTTGAAAGAAGCAAGGGTTTGTATAGCCTTATACTAACAAAGGAAAGAGAAACTGCTTTAAAGACATATTCATCTGAACTGTTCTTAGTTGGAAGCTGACAATGATTAATGTAAATGTATAACTTTAAAAACTTTAAGACTCACTACCAGCTTTGTGAAGCTACATGATTACCTTTCCTGTTACCTTGTTCTTCAGATTGTGACTTATCTGGAAAATGAAGTGCCACAGTCTAGTTATATAGTGTTTAATTCTCTGAGGTTCAACCTAATAGTGTTCTGTAAGTGCTATTACAATACAGATATTATATAATCATAGTAGTACAATAATTCCATCTGCCAGTGAAATGCAGCTATCTCAGCTGTGAAATATAGCAACTATATAATGATATATGCATACAGCTACCTTCAACTGACAATGCAGAAAGTTTTGTGAGTAAACAGCATTTTTCTCTTGAAATTTGACCAGGAAGCTTAAGGTAGTAAGTGCTTCCCTGCAAAATAGACTGGAAGATTTTTAATGACTCAGAATAATTAAGGGTTTCAATTTTCTGTTTTTGCTGATGAATGGATAATAGAACATGATAAAATAGTGAACCTTTCATTTTCTCCTCCCTTCCAAACATTCAAAGTGAGAAATATTCATGAGTTAGGAAGATACGCCAAGGGCAGTGAGTTAGGACCACAATGATACAGCCAGCCTTGAGGATGAGGATAAGGATCTTGAATTTAAAATGGCAAAGAAACAGATTTCTGCTTATAGAGAGGGGAGTTGGATTAGGACAGAAGATTTCTGGGCACACTGTAGTAGAAATAAGGGCTTGGGGGGTGAGTTTAATTTCTGAAACTTATTTTACGTCCTCAGGCAAATTACTTAATCTCTCACTCCCCCACCTGGAAAACAACCCCCGCGCAACAAATGCTGCTTAAAATGAAGGCTAGCATACAAGGCCGGCAGCACGGAGTTAAAATAATCATCTGTCCTTAATTAAAAAAATAGACACATTAAAGGAACTTGAAGAGTGATTTCATACTCAACCCTCACTGACGTCAATCGGAGCTGCCAGAATGTCCCCATGGCATGAAGAGACTCATTTTTTTAAAAAAATATTTTCAGTTTGGAAGACAGACTGTATTTCAGGACAGAACCAATTCAGGGCCACACTTGCCAACTCTTGATTTTTAATGTTCCCCCCTCATTTTGCATGAACAAAGTTGGAACTCACTGACCTCTTACTGTTGCTTTCACTAGCACTAGCTGTTCATGTTTTGTGCATTCATGGTATTTTAATACAAACCTCATTCTCTATTTGCTGACAGACACCAGTATATCAGGTGTAGTGGTGTATCACTTATAACTGTGCCCCCGTGGTTCCCACTATTTAACTTTTTTTCCCATGACAAGGCACTTTGTAGCAACATCCCTTGTGGGGAGAAGTGGGCAGGTTTCCCCTTTCCCAAGCATGTACAAGCGGGCAGCCAGGCTGGCCTGAAGAGCAGCGAAATGGCGGCCTTGCCCTCAGGTGGGCAACGGCCACCCCAGGACATACAAAATGGCGGCCCTGCCCTCAGGCGGGGCAATGGCTGTCCAAGGGCACGGAAAATGGTGGCCTTGCTCTTAGAGGAAGGGACATCGGCGGCTCCGAGGCACCGGCCATGGCAGCCTTGCCCTCAGAAGGGCGAGCAGCAGCCCCAAAGAATGGGACATGGACGCTTTGCCCTCGGGGCGCGCGAGATGGCGCCCTCCCCTTCGGGGGTGCAATGGCGGGCTATGGGGTAAGATGGCGACGTCCCCCCTCGCGGGGCGATAGCGGCCGCGGGCTACGAAGTCCTCTCCTCCGCCTCGCGGCGAGCTTCGCCGAGACCCTGCGGCCACCGAGCGCCGACCCTTCGGGAGGCGGGCGGGCCGCTTCCACCTGCACCCCCGCCGCGATGGAGGAGGAGGAGCGGCCCAGAGGAGGGCTCGGCTCCAGCGCCGCGGCGCAGCCAACCCGCGGCCGCCGGGGCCGGGCCATAAAAGCGGCGGGAGCAGCCGGGGCCGCCGTTACAGCTGCGCGCAGCGGTGCTCGCCGTGCCTCGGGGTTGGCAGCCTGCCTGGCCCCGGCCTCTGCCCCCCGCGAGCCGCCCGCAGGGACTGCAGCGCGGGGCCGCCTCCCCGCCGCGCTCCCGCAAGATGCTCTTTTGGCACACGCAGCCGGAGCACTACAACCAGCACTCGACCGGCAGCTACCTGCGGTGAGTCCCGCGCCACGGCGCCCAGCAGCCCGCCCGCGGCGCCCCGGGGCCCGGCGGGCTGGGGCGAGCCGTGTCCCTGCCGCCCAGCCCGGCAGCGCCGCGCTCCCGGGGCCCGGACGGGGCCCGCAGCCCCAGGAGGGTCCCGCTCGCCGCAGCAAACCTCTTCTGAGCGGCTCTTCGTGTGTTTTATTATTTTTTATTAAGTGCCTAGTCAGGTCATTGGATTTTGCTCTGTCACTTCTGATGGCGTCCCTCTGCAGAGACTGAGGTAGCACAGCCCAAAGGTGCGCTGGCTGCGCAGCCCTGGCTCAGCTGTGCGCTCAGCTCGCGGGTTTAGAGGATGCACGGCTTATCTTTTTTTCCTCAGGACTGGCGTTTCTGTCTTTTCGGGATACTGGGTAAAAAAGCTCATAATTTCACTTTCCGAACTTGTCCAAACCAGCTTTTTCCTGCCCTCGCGCAGTTGCGTTTAATTAAATGTGCCTAATTTAAGCACAAGGGCTGCTGAACAATAGCCTGTAACATGTGTAGTGCAAACCCATATTTCCTCTCTCTAAAAGACAACAAAGCAGACAACTTTTGGAGTTTCCCTTTTGCTGAGCGCTTATAGATTTTTCTCTTATTTATTTATTTATTTATTTTTTGTGAATATACTAAGGCTATGCGCTCAGCTGGTGTCAATTGCCACTGCAAGACTTGAGCACCTGGCCTGCCTTGCATTTTGAAATGTTGAGAGCACATCAAGTTTTCCCAGCAAAGCAAATCTTCAAACAAAGATAAAACTCTCCTGTCAGTGAGATGCAGGATCCTACCTCCTCCTGCTCCCTAGTCATATGTTTGCAGAGGAGTTGCCTCAGCTGAGGAGTTGCTGCTGGTTACTGCACAGTGCAGTGCTGTGAGGCTCTTGCATCCCTATGGTTTCACACAGCTCTTCATGCCACATGTTTCACCTCCTTCCTCTACCCCAGTAAACCTGTTTTAGTAGTGTGCATGGAGCACAACTGTTGTCCTCTCTTGCTCTGTGCTTGCAAAGCTGCTTAGCTGAGGATCCTGAGAAGGGTGGCAGCGTATTGGCCTTAGCACAGGTGTGCACATGTGCTCAGCAAGTTAATGATGCTCAGATTGTTTAATTAGTATTGTAGATGATCAACATTCGAGTGCTGCAATATCAGGTCTGGACCAGGCTTGAGACCGCAGTCCAACTAGCTTTGAATTGGCCAGGAAAAACAGCGGAGTGTCTCTGCTGGGCTGACA
The DNA here is from genome assembly GCA_032273925.1 of Rhynchotus rufescens. Lineage (NCBI taxonomy): Eukaryota > Metazoa > Chordata > Aves > Tinamiformes > Tinamidae > Rhynchotus > Rhynchotus rufescens. The sequence goes on from JAVCKT010034331.1 coordinate 18,738, forward strand.
CTTTATGCTAAGTGTGAGGGGATGAATGATAGCTGAGCTGGCGGGTAGGTCACCACTGTGAAGTGAACCTGTCCACATTTCTGCAGCACACTTCAGTCAGCCTCCGATCTGGTGACTGTGGCATTTTTGATCTGGGGCTAAAAGCTCTGAAGTCAGATTTATGGTGGCGTTAAGCAATGGCCTCAGGTGCTGCAGTGAAGGTCAGTAGAACAAAACCCTTGTCCTTTCTAGAGGACTGCTACTGGCCAATTCACTCTACGTGGGACTGTGTCAAGACATGTTCCTAGTGTGGGGCATTCTTGCTGAGTTGGGCTTTTCTGAACATTTTCTGTACCTACCTGTTGTGACTGCATAGAAGTAGCTGAAACGGGACAACGCTTGAAGAAGCTATAGGAAAAAGCTGTTATCAAGTGTACTTTGTGTCTTTTGAAGGCTTTGTCCATATCCAAGATGTCACTTTTAAATTCTGCCATAGCTTGCTGAAGTGCATTTACCATAGGTATCTGTAGTTACTGCAGTAGAATATTACAGGAACATGTTTGCAGAGATGGAACCTTGGCAAATCCTAATGTCCTTTATGGAAATGCAATATGCATTTCATGCTATGTTCTGCCAGCTGGTGGAACCATCTATTTCCACTCAATTTCTCCCTTCCCCAGGTAAGTGGACTCAGCCTTGGTTAAGATGGGGAATAGAAAGCTGAAACTAGGATGAGGCCTGAGGGTGTGGGTTTTTTTTTTTTTTTTCCTCTCCCCTCTTGGTTTTTAAAGGATGAGAGAGATTATTTAAAAAAAAAAAAAATTCCTCAAACATGATTTGCAACCGCTGAGCGAATACAATTGAACAAGTACTAGAGTGTCTTGAGTATCTATGGTTTATAGTTATGTGGTTTATAATTACAACTTCTCTTAATCCTTGACCTGTTGTACAAATCTTTACAAATACTTTTAAGAAGTTTAAATGCTTCGTAAAGGCTTGATGTAAATTCCTGGATTCCACTGGCCCTGGCTCAAAAGCTATAGGAATAAAAACATGATTTACTTGTGCAGCTTCATCAGTTCTTTGAAATGATTAGATTTTTCAGAAACTGGATTATAATCCCTCAATACTTCAGGTTATCAACTATAAGCAAAGTGTAGGTGTGTCAGGAGTCTAAAGTGAAAAAGTGAAATGTGATATTTGAATTTTGACGTCGTGACTAAATTTTCTCCAGTATTTCAGTTGACTAGGTGTATGGGTTCCTCACCTCTTGTGTTAACTGTGGGTCACACTTTCTGTGCTGCATGCTTGTTATCTCTGTGAAACTAGGTTTTCAGACTAAAGCTTGTGCCTTTTTTTATTTTCAATCTTTTTTTTTTTTTTTTTTTTTTTCCCCCGTAAAGCAACGTGCTTTCCCATAGCACTCTGCAGATGAATGAGTTGAGAACAGATGTTGGCATTGTGGCAAGTGAGATGATTCTGTGCAGCACTATCAGATTGTGTGTGCGTGTGTGTACACACGCAGAGAAATTATATCTATTTTAGAGATTCACTGGAGGCATTTCTGTCACTTCATTATTGTAATAAATCACCATCCCTAAGGCGGGTAGAGGGACACACTGGGGCTGCAGTTAGGCAAGAGCTGCAATTATGTCAGTAGTGCCAGTAAGTAAATGGGGCTGGGTGCCTCCGAGTTGGTGGTGGGGGGTGTGGTTGGAAGAGAGCATGGAAACAGGGATGGGTGTTTCTTTTCTCCAGCCTCTATCCAAAGTGGCACGGATTGCTCCCTGCTTTTATTTCTCCATAAACAGGAGTATCTGGGTTTGAATGAGGCCATTCCAAGAGTTTACTGTAAACTACTGCAGTGTTTTACTGATTACGTGGGTAGTCTTCAAGGTTGTGGGTGTTGCACATGAACACTGAGCAGATCATTAACTGAATGGGCAAGTCAAAAATCTTAGTGCCCTTCCATAGGGAACATGCCAGTTCCTACTGACATGTTCCTAGATAGTGTGTTGGGGTTTTTTTAGGGGCGGGGAGGGGAAAGCTTTTGTGTGTATGGGGATTATTGAAAGGAGCATAACTGCAGTCTCTGTAACCTGAATGTCAAGTGTCTTCATGGATCTGGAGGAAATGAAGAAGAGAAAGAAACCTCTGCTTAATCTGAACAGTTTTTATGTCTTGCATAATGGCTTGGAAAGCTGCTAACACTTTACTTAAAGGGACACATGACTAGAAGGGTTAAAGACATCAGAAAGGCTAACATGGCTTTTAAGCATCAGATGTATTAAGATAAGATTGGTTTTTTTTTTGTTTATTTGTTTTTGTCCAAAGACTCAAGGACATTTGAAGAAGTGGGTTTCCACAAGGAAGGAGAACATATTTTTGGCTGAGGTGTTTTTCAATGTTTTTACAACATGCTAATTCCCAATAACGCTCTTTTTTGTTAATGCTCGTGTTCTTTTGTGTCTGGGATGTGTGCTGACATTCCAGATGCAGAAATTACTTCATTAAAGACAAAATTCTTTCTTTCTATAGTAACTAGCTCTCTGGAGAGAGCATCTCCATTATCTCAGATCAGGAGAATCTAGTCTAGATTGAAACTAGATAGTTCAATTACGTTTTTGTAACTAAATGTGTTTTGAATTCTATGTTTCAGTGATGTCCTTGCACTGCCGATCTTCAAACAGGAAGAACCACAGTTATCTCCTGAGAATGAAGCCAAACTGCCTCCCTTTCAGTATGTTCTCTGCACAGCTACATCACCTGCTGTGAAACTGCATGAAGAAACTCTGACCTACCTCAACCAAGGTAGGGTTTGTACTCACTGAAGGCAGGCACGTTTCCTGGGAATGATTCGTAAGAGAGAGATTAAATTCCATTCTTATGCCTCCCTGGGAGGGCAGTGGGAAGGGGAGGGGAAAGGGAAAGAGATGGGAGGGGGATGAAGGAAGAACCTTTAATTTTTCATATTTATAGATCAGGCTGTCAGCTGATATGAAAGAATGAAGTTTCATTGAGTTGGTTATTGACCGAAAGCGTCATTATGGCATACATAGTTCCATGTGGCCAAGTACTGGCTTAATCTTTGAAAATTTAAAATGCAGCCTCCTGCCTTCACCTGAAACGACAATATGGATTTAGCAGGTTGACAGGATTTGGGCTGGGGAGGGCTCTCAACGTTGCAAGCCCCCAACTCTGCTGCAGGAAATGGCAGAGGGTGAGCTGGCAAGTGGCCAGTGACTCTAGGCCACGTGTGTGGGGCTGACATTGCTCCCTTTGGCTAGGTGGTGTGACTGCTCCACAGAGTGCCAAAGTTGACAAGTACCTGGGGTTCACGGTAGCAAGGTCTTCTGTAAGTGACCTCACAAGCTAATTTTTACTCCTATATAGAGAAGCACTGCCTATTTCACTAGGCTACTTTTTAATCTGCCTTCTGGCAGAATTTGTGCACACACATCTGTGATTGGAATTTGGCTGTCACTTTCAGCACTTCTGCACGTGGGTCCTGGAAAGATCAGACTTCTCCAGGCGCAGCTTGTGCTATAACTTACTGCATTTATTTTCTGTCAAGATCATTACATAAACAAGATCGTTAACCCAACAACAAGGTTGTATGCCTTATTATTGATCTCTCCTGCTTAAGGGCACTGCATTAGCTCCTCAGGCTTTGTGCACTGAACATAAAGCTCATGCAGGTGTGTCTCTGGCTAGATTTCTTTTTTAGTGATTGTACAGAGCACAGCCCTGACCTCCTTGGGCACTGACTGCCTAGTCTATTGCCAGTGGGTAGACCCTTTCAGAAGGAAAAGCAGCCTAATGCTGCAGGCCCTACATAATACGGTACTGTAATGTCTTGCAGATCAACAGCTGATTTGTTTCCATATTCCCAAACTCTATATTCAGATAAAGAAAATCCAGGGAGGTCATAGGAAGCATACAGAGGGTGAGATGGGATGAATCTTTCTGTGAAACGTAATCCTATCCTGTTTCAGAGCGGAAGATTTTCTGCTGTGAAAAGCAGTTTTCTGCCAAATACTACAGTGTCTTTCAAACAGTTTCTGCTTTCTTACCTTGGAAGCACAAAACAATACAACTCTTTAGACATTGTCATGAGTTTCAATGTATTAGGGTTGTGTTAAAAAGCAATCTAGATTTTTCTATGCAAAGCAAGACTGCTGCCACCTCTACATGACAGGCCATGTTGTGTTGGTCTTTCTTCTGCTTACTCACAGGAGACATTTCCTGGTCTACTTCAACACAGTAGTGTCTGGCTTGTCTGGGATATGATCATTTGCCATCTCCTGCATCTGTCTTTCATCTCTCGTAGGATGAAGGTTTTGAGAAGTTCTCCAGGGGAAAGGTGGGGATACATCCTTGCAGAATGTGTCCTGGAGAGCATGGTACCATATAGACCAGGATGGGTGAAGGGATGAGCTTGGCAGGTGCCAGGCAGTGGGACAGAGTTGGCAAGGGCCTTGGATTGAGAAGTGGGGGGTTTCAGCCGCTGTTGGCTTTCCGTGGTGGATGGAACCAGCAATACCACCTTTACCTTGGAGTTTTCAGGATGGTTAGTTGTGAAAGTTGATGCATCCCCTTGCTGAGACATCCAAGGAGGTTTAAAGGCTCACATTGTTCCTACCCTCTTTTTGGCAGGAGCTTCGCATCTGCCAGCCACCTCAGCAACATACCTTGCACATTGCTTTAAGCTTCCAAGAAATTAATCTTCTCATACTGAGATCCTCTAGGCTCCTTTGAGATCCTCTTGAAATTCAATGCAGTGCTTAGATACTGGACTCCCTGTGTATAGGCTTTGCATCTTGCAGTGTCCCTACTTCCCAGTAGGGAGGACAGCTAAATTCATTTCAACTGATTGCTCTCAAATTGACCTGGCCCATAAGTATACTTTGATACTGTATCCTTTAGACCAAAGTCCCTTGTCTATGCTAGTCAGGAAAAAAGAACTAGATTCAGTTACCATATAATATGGCCCATGGTGAGAAGTTTGTGTTCATAGAGGGTAATCAGCAATGAAGAGAATAGGATTTGGGGAGCTGTGGTCAGGATTTCGGGAGGTTTTATTTCTGTTGTTGAGGTATCTGTGAGGATGTTGCTCTCTCTTTTTTTAAGAATTGCCTTGCAGTCACAGCACAGAATCCTTATGAATTGGCAGGTAACTATCCATTTTGCATAGAGCTTTATGTTTATTAACTCTGACATAAAAGATATTTATAAATAGCTTTTTTCATGAACAACAAAAGCATGTTCCTTGTGTATTGACCTCCTGGAATAAAAAATAGGATGCATGTGTTAAAAATTAAAATGTTTGAGTTATTCTCTTGGTTTTTGAAAAATATCTCAGTGGCAATCACTTTTTTTTTCCTAAGCCATACAGATTTTCAGGAATTACCTGCTGTATTTCTCCCCTTCCTCCTTTTTCCTAAAGCCAGAAGGGAATGTTCAACTGTTTAATATGACCTGTTCAACACAAGCCAGAGAATGCCTCCGAGGCACTGCTATGCTGATTTCAGGTGTCCTAGCTGAGCTAGAGCAGATCTTATTGAAAGACAGGCCTTAATTTAAAGGCTCCAACTGTCAGAAAATTCATCACATTAATGAGTTTGTGAGATTTGCTTTTAAAAATGACAGTTTTCTTTCATGTGTTCCCCATAGTTTGCATAGCTTGTCCTGTACTGTAGCCTTGAGTGAGGCTTTTAAGCTTCAAGCTATGCTTGAACAGGTACATGAATAAAACCTTACAGTAGCTCAAGCCTCAGGTGTGCTAGAAGAACTGAGAGGGAGAAGAGCTGATGGACTCCAGCATGCAGTGACCAGGCTGTAGTGCCAAAGCCATCTCGTTATAAAGAGGTTTAGACCAACAACTTGAGACCCTACAATTTGCTGCCTTTTGCTGATTGTAGGCGACAGGGCATCTGTTGCCCTTTACTCTCCTTCTGCTCTTATAATGGTCCAGTCAAAGACTGCACAAAGCGTCCTTTTTTTTTTCCCAATGGATTAGAGTTGAGTCAGATTAATGAAGTTACCCATTTTCCAAGGTAATGTGTGTCCCTTTGCCCTGTCTCAGTGGGCAAGAGCTAACTCCTAACAACACAGCTGCAAAGAAACAGTGCCTGTCCCTGCCTGACAGAGCAGTTGGTATGTAGTGCCATTTCCCAAATTGTGAGGATAGGAGTTGATGTTTGCTTCCTGGCTGGATTAGCTGGAATCCTGGCTTCCTAGCCAATCAGCTGGATGACTCTTGTCATTTCCTCTCCAAACATGCATTTCTTACTCAAGCTTTTCAGCACTTAATAGCTGACCCTTTGTCACTGATAGACAGTTATGCTCCCTGTCCTGAGACACACTCCTGTCTCCACATACAATTTGCTCAACCGTGGTTGCTGAATGGACCAGCTCAAGAGATACTTCATGTACAGAGTAGCATAGAAGAAAAGAGAGATCCTTTGGAGAGATTCTACCAAGGTGTGAAACAGTTTCGTGCAACTGTCTGGAAAGAGAGATCGTCCAGTGTTTGGGCTCTTGTACAAATGGGAGAAAGCTCTACATCTGTGGTGCATGAGAACTTGTAATGAGCCTTGCTTTTTGATGACAGACACAGAGAGACTGTTAGCAGTGCTAAGAAGGAAGAGGCCTTCAGCCTGGATATGTGTCCATGAGTGTAAAGGACAAGTCCAAAAGGATATCTGAGCAGTAGAGGCCCATGTGTTCAGCAAAGGGCAGGCAAAGCATTTGCAAAGGAATGTAAGGAAGTGAATTTCTTTCTTGTTAAGTTGACTTGGGGACATCCAGCAATGGCAGGCTGTCATGCTTGACTGCTCCAGTTTGAAACCCTGAGTACTCACTGGCTGCAACTCCAGAATAAGCCTGTAAATTAACTAAGTAAAGTCAAACCCTTAGCTTGAGTTCCAAAGATTGACTCATTGTACTTGTCTCTCCTGGTCTCTTTCCCCCCTGCCTTCCCATATTCTTTGGGAAACTAGAGCCAGCACCCTGTTAGCCTGAGCTGAACGTGATATTAGCTTCCTTGAGGAAGTTAAAGAGCTTCTCTTGACCTCAGTTGAATTACTGCCCTGACAGGATAAAATACAGACATATTAGTATGTATTAATGTCTTAAAACCCCTCCCTGTAGTCTCTGAAACTGGTAAAAGTGCTGCCTCCTTAGGAGGATGCTTTAGGAGCTGCGGCATTGCTACTTGGGTTGGGGATAGCATCTGTCGACAGAGCTACACTGTCCAGAAGTCTGCAGCACAAATGCCGCCTAACTTTTTTGGAACTAGCCCACCTTTTAGCACTATTTCACTGTCTCTTGTGGATAGGGATTTTTTTTCAGACAAACAATCAACCAGAAACCATATTAGAAACCACTTCTTTAGCAAGAGGTCTTCATGCAGTTGCATATTCCATGGTCTGCAGTCGTATGGGGTGTGGTTTGACTATGGCTGGTTGAAACTAGTTTCAAGCACGGACAGAAATGGGAGCAATGAAGCTGGTTCCAGAAACTGCACTGGGAGGAATGCAGAGGCAACAAGCACTGTACAGCAGACTGGAATGCTAATAAATGTGAGGAAATAATTTTTAAAAAAGTTATTTCCCTAAGAGGATAAAATTGTGCAGCTCTATAGCCACATGTGGATTGTGAGCTATTCAAGTCATTTTGTTTCATGCCCAGCATTGGGTTAGCTCAGAGCCAGAGATCTGAATTACTCCAAAGAGAGAGTCGTTCTGGGTGATGGCAGCAGGTCACTGGAGCCAGCTGTGTGCTGAACCCAGCCCTGCCCTGCCAATGGTATTTCAGAATAACCAGCCATCACGTGCTTTGAAGTTTTCCTGGGTTCTCTCCATCCCCTCCAGACCTGTGCTAAGTGCTTTGTGGTTCTCAGCCATGTGAG
>JAVCKT010034332.1:0-12223 GCA_032273925.1 Rhynchotus rufescens
TCTTACTTGCCTTTGCATGTTAAAGTGCAAAATTCATGTAGTATGTTTCTAAACGCAACTGGCACGTAGTTGTGTTTCAGTATGTTTCCGTGTGGCTTGTGTTTCTTGCTTTTTGTACATTGCCTGGGCCTATATATAATTTATTTTCCTTTTTTTTTTTCCATGCAGGTTCCTGGGGCTGCCCAGAGCTAAAATGCTGCATGCCTACAACCCTAGTAGAGATAGAGAAGTTGTAGTGAATTCAGTGTTTACAGCTACTAGACAGTTTCATGTGTCTCCTGTTCATAGCAGGGTGAGTGCTGATGTACGTTTGGAAACTATGCAATGGCCAAGAGCCAAACTTTCATGCTTTCTTTGGCCTAAAGTTTTCATTCTGTGTTCCCTCTTGGTGCTTCTTCTTAGGACCTCTGACTTTTTCTTCTTTCTGTTTTTGCTAGTGCTTTTTTGTTCACTTTTACTTTGACAGGTGTGGGGGAAGAAGAGATCCAAATTCTGCAGTAAAAAATGTGTTTTACGGTAATTCAGGAAAAAAAGATCTTCAGTGTTGAACTGGCTGTTTAAATCTTTCTGTAATGTGTAGTGTTATGCAGTCACTCACAGGCATGTGGGTGTTCACAGCCTTGAATTTTCAGTCTTTTCCACACATTTAGAGTAGAGTGTTCTTATGCATTTTGCACTGCAGTTATGAACACGATTGCTACATTATCTAGGACCATTGCTTTAATTCTGATATTTTTATGAAGTACAACAATGTAATGCATGTTAAGAATGAGTTGCTATTATCCCAGTTCGATGAAGCCCAGACTCTACCCTCTGCTGATGTGCAAAGGTTTTTTTCTATTCTTTTTATAAGCTTGTATCTGCTTTGTATTTTTACAGTGGCTAAATTGCTACCACTATTCAGAAATAAACTTGATCACATTTTCTTGATCTTAATAAGTTTAGACAGACGTACTTGGTTACTATTTCTTTTGCCTGGGTTTGTCTGTGACTCATTTAACTACATGTGACAAAGGTGAACGACTCGTTTTGTTAAAGGCCTCTATGCAAAGATGTCTTTTATCAGACACAGGAGTTGTCCATGCTGTGCTATAAAATCTGTGTTAAAAAGGAGCTTTGACTGATTAGGCCTGAGCTAGGCTGGAAAATCCAGGTTTAATACAGCAACGTGCTGAATGCTCTCAGCTCTTCTCCAATAGTGAGACTTGAACACTATGGGCAGGGGGAATTTTCAGGTCTGAGGGACTCACCAGTTACCAGTGTCAGATACAGATCTATGTGGAAATGTGTGCTGAGCTGTGCTGCTGAATGTTTATGTCACGATCAACTGTGCTGAACAACAGGCTTCTCTGTGACCTCCCCAGGTCATTCCAGCGATGGGAAGAATTTCTTTTAGAGTGCTCTTTTTGCCAACAGAAGAAGGCAATATTGAAAGCTCATTATTTATAAATACCTCATCTCATGGAGTACTTTCATATCAGGTAACTTTTGTAAGGTTTATTTGTGCATGTGTACTCTTGCAAGGACATGGTGTTGCCACTCTTAGGTGATTCCCTGCCATACTGGAGCCTTGAATATAGTTGTCACAGAAAACACATTTTTTTTGGAAAATTAGAAACTTTTTTAGATTGTCTTCAACCGCTCTTCAGTAAATTTAAATCCTTAAAATATTCAGATAGAAGATGTAGCTTGTCTTTAATGTGATTAACTGGGGAATATGAGCAAATTCTAAGTTTTGTTGTTATTTTTAATAGATACTAGGTATTTAAAATTCCTTTATGTTTATTAATTTACTTCATTAAAGAAAAATCCAAATTCAGTCATTTAAAAACAGTAGCAGCTTCAATGCACCATCCACCTGTTCTGTCCCCACATAGGCTACTGTGTTGGAAAATAAAACCCTTTTAAAACAGAAAGCTTAGATGAATTCAGTCGAAACACAGTTGTTGCAATGGAAGCAATGGAATTTATTAGAGTAAGCCCAAATTTGGTGGGAACCTTTCAGCAAAGCTGAAGGAACAGTACATTATAGAGTGATAAACCTTTTTTTTCCTTTTGTGCCTTTCCTGCCGCTCTGCATTCACTGCTGACCCCTTGTTTTATTACCCAGTCAGCTCAAATGGGGCCTTTTGTGGCCAAGTTGCAGGGAAGCAGTTGTGTCTGTGTCACCAAAATACCGATTTGTCTCCTGTTGGACTGCAGCTAAAATCAGCAGTGGGTTTTCATCCATAACAGAGACAGAAAGTAATTGCCCGTGATTTTAACTGACTTTAGGTTCAGTGTCAAATTTGGGCATAACTGTAGTGGTTGATACACAGTTACAGTGTCCTTGAGAGCACAAAAGCCTTGAAATGTTTTTAATACTTCTAATACATTTATATGTCTAAAATATGCAAGAATCACCCAGTTGGAGAGGAGGTGCCATGGTAATAAAATGTTTTTTGTAAATGCCTCATTCTTTTTTCTATTTATTTTTCTATTCATAGTATGCTATCTTCAATGAAAATAGAATACATTGTATTCACCTCTAATTTAAAAAAGTGGGCTTTTTTTTTTTGTCTAAAATTAATTTAACATTTCTTTGCATGCCAATAAGTGAAAAACCCAAGGGTTTTTCCTTTTGAAGGAAGGAAGTCATCATAGGTTATCTAGCATCTTGTTGTCAGAAACAGCTCTGGGTAGAATGGAACATGAATGCAGTATTTAAAAAAAAAATCAGATTAAAGTTATAATAAAGATTATGGCCGAATTTGAGATGTATTTCTTATATCCAGATATTTGCATTGTAATCACCTGAAGACAAGTAAGAGAGTTTTCAGTTTTGAGATAACTTGATGCTCTGATGATAAGTGGTTTTGTTTTGTAATGGTGCCTGACACTAAAGTACTATTTATGTGTGTAATTAATTTCCACTGTGGAAATCCCCCCCACCTTTTTTTTTTTTTTTTTTTAAATATCTTGCTTTTAAAAGAATGCAGTATAACCAAGAGTCAGTCTGTTTCTTTGGGTTCTAGTATTTTGTATGGTGTTGCAATAACTCAAATACTAGATGCTGGTATAATTAATTTTTTATCCAACAGGTTTTTGGAATGGGAACTTCAAAGTCTTCTTCAGAAGAGTCTAGAGTGCAGCTAGCAAATGCCTATTTACTGCTTCCACAAATTCAAAGCATCCAGGCTTCACAAACACTGGTACAGTATATGTTTCAAATAAAAGCAAAGCATTAATTTACTGAGGCAGAGGAGATTTTTTGTTCTCAGGTTACTGAGACGTAAAAAATGTTTAAAAAAAAAAAACACAAAAAAACCAAAGTCCAACAAGTCCAAGTACCTGCCAGATTGGAGAACTGATCTACCTTAAAAAAAATAAATAAAACAAGCCCAGTTACTGTGTTACGGGGGGAGGGGGTGGTTTGGTGTATGTGTGTGTTGGTGTGGGTGTCTGTGTGGTGTTTTGTTTAATTTTTTACCTCAGATCCCGTGCTCCTTCGTGACAGGGCTGCAGAGTTTCCAGGTCAGTAAAATGCAGGGTCTGCCGTGCAGATGAGAACAGGACGCGGGAGTTGGGCTGGAATTTCCCCTCTGCCAGCACGAGTGCTGAGGATATCAGCTGTGCTCTCCTCACCTTCACCTCACTGTGAGGAATACTGCGAGATAGGTTTACAAGGCATGATGATTTCAAATGAAAAGGAAACTGAAGAGAAGGCTGTTTTCATAGTTGTCCAGGCCATGCAGAGTAATGCATGTTAGCATTCCTTTTGCTCTTCATGTGTAAGTTTAGCATTGTACATTGGGGTTTGGGGTTTGTTTTTTTTTCTTATTTTCAGAAATGTATTTAGAATATTTTAGTGCACATTGAATTTGATATTCTACTTTAAAGATCTGCATTAGTTGCCTTTGTCTTCTGTTTGTTTTGTTGCCAAAGTGCTCCCTCCTCAGATGGAGTTTCAGTCTCTGCCATAGTCAGCCCAATCTTATTTTTCCCCAGGATGAGGGGATGAGTTCCTTGGCTTTCTCTTTCTTGTATGCACTCAGGGGTGCTCCTTGCTTGTGGACATGACACACACAGACTCAGGTGCGATCTTGTAATGGAACCCCAAATCCTCAGGTTTAGTAATTTGTTAACAATGGAGGTAGAATTGAGTGAGTTTTGTTGTTGTTATTGCTTTTCATATTATATATATTTGTTTTTGAGATGCTATGAAATGCGTTTGTGCAGTTTCACTTCCAGTTTAATGGGCAGTCCTCTGGTACTTTCTCAATTTTGGAGGCAGACTCTGCTGCTTCTCCTTATTTCTGACTGAGGAGCTTTTGGGGAGCCTTTGACATTTTCCTTTCTATGTAATGAGAAACATTTTCTCTAGAGTACAAGCTTGAGGTCATGTTTGGCAGCACGGCGTGGTACCACCTGGCACCAGTCTTGCCGCTTCAGTGCATGAGTTGTGAGGGAGTGTTGACTCGGTTCCTCTAGCTCTGTGTTTAATTATGGGGAGCCTGGTTATAATGGAGAATTGCTCTTCAGTTCACTGACCATTGCGGAACTGGACAGAAAAAAGTGGGACAGGTTGTGCCAATATCTGTTGAAGACTGGAGGCAAGATCCAAATAACTGAAGAAAAGCTTATGACTTGAGCCTGGATGCCTTTGCTCTGCAGATGGCTGCCCATTCAGAGGCTGATCTTTTCATTTATCCTGTTTACAGTCTAATCTAGATCCTATAAAAAATTGGTTGGATTCATCCCATTGATTGCAAAGAGATTAGTGGAGGAATGGGACTTTATTCTCCCTATGCTTGTTTACAGTCATTAATAGTCACCTTGTGTCTTGTCCGGTTTATATTTTAAGCTCAACAACTGTGGAAGGAAAAGATCTATAAAACTTTTGAGAGCAACTATACACATGAAAACATATGGTACTTAAATATTGAACAAACAGGAGGTTTTTAGTAGCAAAACAAAAAAATAAAAACAAATACAGTCACACCTACTTAACTATGCCTTCACTTCTTCCTGTTTGTTTTTCAGTAAAGGCAAACGCTAGAGTAAGTTTAGGATTGCATAAGCTTTGTTTGCACACCTTGCCAGCTTGGGATGGACGAGAGGTAATTCTGAACTGATAGTGTGATGGATTAAAGATACCATAGTGCCCCAGTCTACTGCTGCTGCTTGGAAGCCTGTGAGAAAGCTCACTGGTGCTTCGTGGTGTCCCTCCCCTCTCTTCATCTGTTATCTCCGGTTCTCAAGAGGTTTTCACTTAAGATGGTAGTTTGGACAGTGACATCCTTGGTCCCAGAGGTAAGAACCCCATTTAATCCAAGTGGCTTCTCAGAGATGTTGGACGCTGTCTTACCATCACTCCTACCAAACGCCAGAATCTACCTCTGATTTCCAGTGTGGGTTTCTCTGTGGCCAGTTTATATCTGTTTGCCATAATATATGTCCAGTGAGATGAGTGGGCAGAATTGTTGGTAGGGCTGCAGATGAAATTTTAATTGAAAATATGATAAGTCATGGGTTTGCGTCATGGGGGGAACGTGAACTTTTCATGCTGTATTGAGTTTGAGAGTTGCAGGTGTGATCATCAGACTTCTTCAGAGTTTCAGTTCTGAGGATATTGAGTCAGTGTGCTCTAGCTGTGTTCCTGTATCCTGGAATTCTTGGGATCTGGGCTTGCTAGTGCTAAAGATAGAAGAGCTATATTGTAACTCCTCAATACATGGCCATTCAGCAGAAGGCAGTTACCACTAAGCTGTAGCAGATGGTGCAGCCCATTTAGGTCATCTTTGTTTATGCAGCTTCTGGTTCTAGTCTTTGCTCCAGTTGCCTGTTTTTTGGCATTGTTTGGTATTTGCGAGGCCCTTGAAGGGCAGCAACATCAGTGCCTCGTTGTGTTCAGACTGCTGTACAAACATAGAGGAGACTTCAGGCACGGATATCTTATCATAGGAGACCCAGGCATGGTTTTGCTGACTTCCCAGATGAGTTTGGTGTTTGTGAGCCAATAACATGGGCAGCTTTGCAAGGACTGGGAGGATTGCAGGGCCTCTCCAGTTGGGTGTTGTGCAGGTGAGCGGAGGATCAGTGTGAGCTCCCTGGGTGTGGGGAGGGAGCCTCTCCTGCTGCTGCTGCTGCTGTGCCACCGTGATAACGGCCTGCAAAGCCCTGATGAAGCTCTGCTGAATCATTGTTACTGGAAGAGCTATCAATGGCACTTCACTTAGAGCAGAAATAGCCCTGTAGGGCCGGGGATCCTCCTGCAAGGAAAGCGCCGGCCTTCAGGCCTCTTCAGTGTTGGTTCTTTTTAATTACAGTATAGCCCAACTCCAGCAAGCGGTTTGGACTCTGCAGCCTGGGTAATGCAGGAGTATATCCATGAAAATCCCGAGTGGAGCCCACTTGGCCAAGCCTGCAGGCCGGAGCCAAGCGCTCGGTCCCTCGGAGCGGCCCCGGCGCTGCTGAGCTGGCCCGTGCCCCGTGCCGCCACTGCAGCTTGTGCTGCCTCTGTGCATCAGGCATGGCAGGGGTGGTTCCCTGCTCTTGTCTCCCAGCTGGAATCCCAGGCCTTCCCTCGGAGAGGGGACACATCCCTGCACATCGATTGCATAGATCTTCTGTTTTCTTTCCCTTCTTTCATGCTTTAAGAGAGGGGCTCTGCCTCCATCTGGTAGAAGCCATTCAAATGCAGCTCTTTCCAAAACTGATAGGTATTTATATTTCAATATTAAAAAAAAAGTTGTATTCAGGTCGTATAGGGATTGTGTGCTGTACATACACGTATGCATTTACGTGCATATGTGTATAAGATAAAGGTACCATGAAGCTTTCTGGAGCCTGCAGGAGTGTCAGGGGTTGTGCTGTTGCACAGAGCTCCTTCTCAGTCTTCCCTTATATTGCGCCTCTGCTCTTTCCACTCGTCTCCGATGCAAACATACTCTGAATATTTCAGCACTCTGCTTCATGCACAGTAATATTTACAATGTAAGCGGATTGCTCTCACCATTGAGAAATGCAGACTTGGTCGCCATGAGTTTGTGTTCTTAGAAACTCTGCCTTGGATCTTTTTTTTCCCTTCTGACATTCTTTCTCTTTGTCTCTATATAGTTACCGATGCTTTAAGACGGTGGGCATGACAATTATGTATCTATTGTTTGCCTTAGATGAGTGAAAATCCTTCTCCTTTTCTGAAGATATCTTTACAGAGAGGGAGGAAAAAAAGTTCTCATGGAAAGCAGATTAACGTTACACATAAATACACCCAAATAAGATATTTTTCCTCTGTGTGTTTTCATAGCAGCTTCACGTTTAAGAAAGCAGGACAGTTCCTCATGTATATGTGCACTGGGTCAAGTAAAGGAGTTCAAACAAAAGTCTGGAAAAAAAACATGATCTAATTGAATTCTTATGGGGATGGGTTTCTTAAGCTAATTTAAACTACAATAGCACTGAATGAAGGCGAAGAACTCCTGATTTACGACAGTGCAAACCATAGAGTCCTCCCAAGGAACAGCGACAAAGGAGGTTTATCAGACCCAATAAGTAACCCCAAAAGTGGCTCTTCGTAAAATCCTAGTGCCTTGCTAAATTCCATTGCCGGTCTTGATTGTGGAAGGTTAATAAACGATGTGCGTGATAAATGGTGTGTGTTTTGTGGCCAGATGCTGCTTCTGCTCTCAGAAATCTGAGGACAAAGAGTTTGCAAAAACAACCGAGCTGGTTGGGGTTCACATCCTTCCCTCCAGCAGCTGTGCTGGAGAAAGAAGCGCGTGGTTTTAAGGTGCCATTAACCATCTTTCCAGAGGCTAGATCGCCCTCTTGCGTGAGTCCTCAGTCCTTCTGGTGGAAAATCTTGCAGAATTAGGACTGCAGCACAAACGCTGGCGCTCTTCTGGCTGCGCTGTAATCAAGCAGTGCCCAGTGGCATAAATGCAGCGTCATGCCTGTGGAAAATCTGGTGCGTTCTCACACGCGCCCTGCCCTCCTTTGTGAAAAAGAGAAGGCATCCGCACTTTGTGCAGGCATTTCTGAAAGCAAAGGGAGATCCAAAGCAGATTATTGGATGTTTTAATCCCCGTCTTCATCATTTTGCTTTCCAGCATCAATTTCTTTCAATTCTTAAAGCCATGTGCAGTAAGTCTCGTTGGGATCTGCAAAGCTTGCATCTGCAAATGCCCAGTTCAGATGTAATCACTCTTCAAAAGAGAAGCTGGGTGGGGTTCCGTGTCCACCCCCAAATCATAGTTTATTTTAGGTATAGTTAAGGCTCTGATAAGCAGAGTCACCAAGCTGTGATTATGGACATTTTTATTTAAAATCAAGCCACGCTGGCTGAGCTGTTTGTGGAATTAACTTGGCAGTCCAGATTTCCAAATAGCTGTCACCAGCTATGCTTGGCTTTGTCACTGCTGTTGCCTCATTAGATTTATGAATGTTTAACAAACTGGCGCAGTCAGTACTTTTTTTTTTCCCCTCCTCCCTTTTTGCCTTTCCAATCAATAAAAAGGTGAAACAAGTATTTTGTCTGTCCATTTTTGGCATGAAACCTGCCTGTCTGCCATTGTCCAAAAAATATTGCTGCAGCCTTGGCTCAATGACCGCATTTTAGACTACAGTCAGCAAAGAAAATATCCAGAAAACAAGGAAAAAAGCTTTTATATTAGAAAAGAAAAAGGCTCTGTTGGATACAGTTTGTTGAAGCATGAAAATTTATAAGGATTGCTCATCTTCATGCTGTACCAATGTTTAATAATCATGTAGAATAATAGCTTGGTAAGTAGTTGGAGGTGGTGGTTCTCTCTGAGGATTGGAGGCTGATTGCTGAGTGCCTGTGTACAGCAATTGCATTTGTTTTTTAAAAATTCCTTGCATTGTTGTAGCATACGTGTATGGAGACCATCTTCCTATCTTTATACACTTTGATGTGTGAGTCAGATTTATATAACATCTGTTGGAGCAATCTGCTTGACATTTTCTTCACTTTTTTTTCTTTAATAGGCAGAAACTATGAATGCCAGTCTGTTACGCGTTCATCTTGAATGCAGTTTGCCTAACAATTCATATCAGCAAGTTAAGGTATGTTTATTGTCATATTGTAAGTTGCATAAAATGGATATATTAATCAAATTTTAAAGAAATGCTTGCCAGAGTTTTGAAAATTTTAGCAGCAATGCAATTAAAAATGTCTCCATTTAAATGGGAGCTGTGGTATGATATCACGCTATCACTACTCCTTCCCAACCCTCCCAGAAAACAGGCTTTAAACATTTTAATATGTGTTACATTACTTTGTGTGGAGTATAAAAGTGATTATATTTGTGAAATTTCTGTTTTCCAGAAATGTTTTCTTAAGTTTTTGGTAGTTCATACTAACAAAAAAACAACTGGAAGAGAGCCTGCAGCCCAGACTGCCTAGGCTGTGTTTTCCACCACCTTCAGAGTGGGCTTTTACTGTGCAGAACAAATGAGGCTCTCCTCAGTAAATTGTCTTGCCAAAAATCTCCCCAAAGCTTTGGGCTTTTAGGACATTTGATCTCCAGCTGTGAGGCAGCGCTATCAAAAGGGCTTTAAGCAGGTTTGCATAGCAGATAAGCATTGGTTCCCAGTGCTGCCGACACCTGATGAGCTAGTTTGTGGGATCAGATGTGTGGGCCCTGGGCTGTGGTCTGCAGCGCTGTCCTTCTGCCAGATATGAGTGGGCCAAGACTCTGTAGCTGTTTCTGTGCGTGCCACACACTGCAGTGGTGCTGTGCTCTGCCTTATTGCCCCGCTTGATTCTTGCATTGCAGAGTAAATAAACCTAGGCTTGAGAAGCACCACAAAGCTTAAGACTGCACATAAATCAGCTGCTCCTTGACAAGAGATTCCTAGAAGTGTGTTCCCCTTATGCTTGCATTGCTGCAGCAGCTTCCTCTGTGCTTCTCTAGCTGTTTGTTCAAGTACTGAGGATTTCTGTGATGCTCCATGGGTTACCTGGCATCCAGCTCTCTGAGATGCTTCCCCGCTCCTCCTATAGCTCCTTGCAGCACACACCATTAGCCATGGGTGTCTGCTGTCCGTTCAGTAGAGCACTTAACATGCCGTGTTTGGAAGTCTTCTCTCCTCCTGCTCCTGAGCAGATGACTCCTGGTTGGCCATCAGAGCCTGCCTCTAATGACCCTAGCCATGTGTTGCAGGACAGATGGATGTTCCTCACCGTTGAATGTCTAGTCTCGTTTTGCTCGTTGGGTTTGATCTGTTTTATTTTATTTTGCAAAATGGTGTCTGTCTTTGGAGTTGCTCTAAGACCGATCTGTCTTACTGGCAATCACTAGCATGGGAAATATGACCCTGTTTGTATTTATCTGACGTATTCTAGCCAGGCGACAGTGTTCTCTATTAAGAATTGTACATATATGTTTGTTTTTTTAAAATTACTTCAGTGAGAAATGGAGACAAAAAACACAGGATTTGGAAAAATAACTATAAACAGACCAGTGAACATGAACTGTCTTCCTACCATTAAGACACATGCATCAGTCTGTTTATGGCACATTTTATTGAAGGCAGAGGATTTAACAAAGGAAACTGTTTTGCAGTCCCTGAGGTGAGACTGACTGAGGCAGTTTATGAATTTGCATTCTTTCAAGGTTCAGTGTCCTTTTTAGTTGTTTTTCGTCTTTGTTTTTGCTGTGCTGTCTTTACTTGCGCTGTCTTTGGTTTCTGCTGAGAGTTTTAGCAGAGGTCCTAACTACTCTTGTGCAACAGCACTTCTGTGCTCAGCACCTTGCCTGTTTAGATGCTACCCTCAGTTAGCTTCTCCAGATACCCTGCTGTAATGACATTTTCCTTTTTGCGCCCTGCACACACACTGTATCCCCTTGTTTCACTCCAGAGCTGCTGTTTTATGCCCGATGATCCAATGCTGCTAGAAATGAGCTTAATGGTAAGAATGGAAAATGCCCAACAAGATTTTGTGGAGCACAGACAATACTTATTGGAGAATCTTTTTGTAGTTTATGTAGCAGTGGAAAAAACGAAGACCTCGGGTAAGTCCTAAATGTGACTGCTAATTGTCATAGAAAATGGTTTGTTACGGGCTTCGTAATCCGATGTCCTAAATGCATCGGCTTTAGTGGCAAGTTCTAAGTTTTGCAAATCAAAGAAAAAATCAGTTCAGTTGCAAGCAACTGGTCTGCAAGTTTAAGCTATTTGTTTAAGCTGGAGTTAGTGTAGAGCCCTCCTCTTCATAATTCATAGCCCATGCAGTTGTAAACTGCGTCTGTTTTGTTCTTTTTCTCTCCGTGCTTGCACATGTCCCTAAGTAGTATGTAAAGGTGTCATTTGATTTCTACAGCTCTGTTTCTAGTTTCCCATCAATTTATTGTAATAGGACTAAGAAGACAGAATGGTTTGTATCGTGCTGGCAGTAGTGGCCATAGTGGAAAAGGGAAAACAAGATAATACAGAAAACAAATGTGCATCATTTGTTCTTGTAAGCTAGAATTCCACAGGCAAAATAATCATCTCCTTACAGTTTCTTTATAGTACATTTATTGGGTGAACAAATCCTCCAAATCCAAGGGATTTTAAATTATTTATAGAGCCTTGCAGTCTGTTTGGATTGCTCTTTTTAGACCGTAGAAACAACATTTCTGCCAGTTGTGCTTTCTAAAGGAAGAAGAAGAAAGGACTGCTTAAGCACCTAGGTTAAAAACATTATTTTTAAGAATGAGGACTTTGCATGAGTAAAAACAACAGGATCCTTTTGTCTTTTAAGAACTTAAGTCCACCTTTGTCATGTCAAGGGTGTCGGCTGTAACTCTTTTAATAGTTGAGGTACTAGAACATTTATTAAGTTGTTCTCTGTTAAATGGAAGGCAAATTGTAAGTTCAGGCCGTGTTAAAGCCTGCTTGTGTAACCCCTCCTGACTTGCTGCTGGTAGGAGGTTCCACGTCTCAGTCCTGGGGGTAGCTTTGCCTATCACACCGTACTGTTTGCCTGCTGCCCTCCCTTTGCATTGTGAAATAAAAGAGATGTGGTGTTGAGGGAAAGGTGCAACCAAGTGGGGCCTTCCTGCTGCGTGCTTTGAGCTGACCTGGGTGTTCCTTCTTTTAAACAGGTGATTCCTCAGTAAATGTCTATGTGTTGAATTCTGGCAACAGCCTTGTGCACGTACAGGTAATTAATTATGTGCTCCCTGCTGTCATATTTTTAAGATGTTAGCTTTGATTGGGGTGTTTATTAGCTCTC
>JAVCKT010034335.1:0-16812 GCA_032273925.1 Rhynchotus rufescens
TAATGTCCAGGCTTCAAAGTATTTATCTCCTGTACACTGAGCTGAACAACACTATACTGAATGCATCCTTTATTAGACATCAGAGAATCTGAAAGACAGATTCATCATAAAGGCCTCATTTCCTAAAGAAACTAGATTAAAAATTGTTCTGTAATTACTTCTAATTCTCCAACATGCATCTTCAGCATTCAATGAGGGAAAGATATTTTGATATTTAATTTCATCTTTTTATTTTTTCTTTTCAGCTGTAAAAACAATTCTTCCTCCCCCTCTCCTTCCCTCCCTACCTCTTCCCTGTTTGTCTTTCAAAGCCCTCCTCCTGCAGAGGACCTCTTAACTTTTAATTGCCAGAATATATGATAAAAGGTAAAAAATATATATAAAGGGCAAAATGTAAAATGGGGAGTTCTACAGTGTAATTAGAAGAATTATTTAAAATTTCTTTAGTCTTCTTTCATATTGTTCCTTTTTTTTTTCCTGGCAGATTGCTTCACTAACCTATTACACAAACAACAATCTGTTTTCCTGACACTGATGTGTATTAACTGGGAGGTGTTACCATACCCAGCGGACACAGAATGAATCGAAGGGATTTTATCCAACACTGAAACAAGTCCCTCCATGGCACATTCATACACAATATATATTTCTTTAGAAAGGATTTTTCTTGAAATTGGAAAGGCAACAGAAAGAAATTTCCCATGCTTGTCATCTCTGCAAGAAATTTGGGGATTGTCATAAATCCACTAGTAGGGAGGAGCAGGAAAGAGGGATGATGATCCAGTTCATGCAGCTGGAAGACAAGAAAAAAAATCATTCCATGGGAAGCTCACCAAAATCTTAGCTTTGTAAAATATGCTTAAACATTGCCTGGTGGGAGGCAACCGTGACACTTGCATTAGGCTATAGTTTAAATGATATGTAGGAACATCATGATGTAAAGAGGATGACATCACCTGATGGGTTAAACACTTTAGAAATTACTTTTTTTTTTTTTTTTTTTTTTTTTATCTGATGTGATATGGAACTGATATGATAAAAAAGTCAGGTATTGGAGAAAAAGTGTGAGAGGGTTGTGTGTCCCTGCCAGTTGTTTCTCTAGGAAACCTAGTGATTCTTGGAGAGAATTCCCAGCTATTAAAAAGCTGTACTCTTGATTTCTATCTCAGCCCAGCTCAAAACAACAAAAAATGCTGAGTAGAGAAAAGAAATATACATTTTCTGTGTAATTTTATCAATACTATTATTTCTGGAGAGTCCAACAAGTAAGCTGTTCTCCTCTTTGAGAGATTTGGCTTGTGACATTTTTGCATAACCCAGAATTTTCAACATCTGCCTCTAATTAACAAGCATTTTTCTACTAGGAACAATGATTGCAGTGTCTGAAAGTGCTCTTACCCAGATATGATTCATATCTCGCTGCTAAGAAACTCATCTTATGTCCTGAAATTTGAGACTTGTAAATCCTTTATCTAAATATTTGTATCTGCTACTTAGGCCCTCATTATGCAGGTGCTTAAATTTGCAGTGCTTTACTGATGCTGATCTGTAAATGTATAACATATGTGTAGGTGTTCCCCAAGTTGGGGTACTTTTCTGTCAGAAGCATTTCCAGTCCCAGGTAATTTACTGGTTTTCTCCTGTGCAATACTGTCTACTTATCTATTCCAGAGTGAAGACACAACTTCTCTTTTGGCTGTCAGTTTCCTTCCTCCAATTCTAACATAAGGAAAAATATATATGTAAGTAAAAACAATAGCAAAAAAAAAAGTTTAGTGTCTAAATTGTGATTTTGGACAGATATGGCTTTCTTTTCCTTAATATCCTTAAAAATAAACTTTTTGTTCTCTATTTCACAGAATGGAAGATTATATCAGAAATATAATCTGGACTGTTTTTATTTGTTTGTTTGTTTGTTTTTGCATATAATTATCTGTGGTGAATTTATCTGGAGATTAAGAGGACCTCTCCTCTGGTTATTAGTGCTGCCTTGCCAAGTGATGGGAGGATGATGCACGATAGTGCCATGCCCTTCCCACACCCAGGATAATACATAATAGCTGAACACAGGCTTGGAAAGGATGCTGTCGTGTCTTGAGTATGTATCTAATTAAAATTAAAGTTAAGAAAGTTTTTTCCTTTCTTTTCTTTTTAACTATGGCTTAGCACACCCAACAGCAAAGCACGCAGGGAGAATAGAAGAGAAAATGTAAAAATCACTTAAACTGTTAAAATATATAAAGCAAAGGAGAAAGTGACCACTGGCATAAGTCCTCTCCCAAACTGATAGCTGAGCAGGCTTTATGCATCATTTATTATACTCTATAATAAAATAAAAAAAATACAACCTGGAACTTCAAGTCACTTTAGATTTATCATATATTTTCCTTGTACTCTGCGAGGCAGAAGGGTTCAGGGGAATGACTTGGGAGAAACCACATCCCTTCACACCTGTCTATCTACTAAGGACATTTACAACCACAAGCCTTGGTGCTTTGCAGAGTTTTCTGGCTAAGAAATTTCTTTTTGCTTAGATAAGCTTTGATAAGTGTTATGGTGATTTAAACATCTTACTCTGAATACTCTGTAGAAAAGGCAAAACCAAATCTCTTCCTGTTTCTCAATGAGCTGCCTAAATTTAAACTATATTAGGAATATACAAGCTCTGAGGAGTACATTAAAATCAGAGGTAAATAATAATAATATCTGGCCCTGCTCCCAGCAAATTGATAAACATGTTTCAATACCAATGCATTTGCTCAGAAGCAAGAGCAATTAAATGTGATAAGTGTGATATTATTTAACATAGGAAAGAATAACACTTAATGTTGCTATTTGGTTTTTTGGTCCTAAGCTACCAGCTTTTCCCATCTCTCTCTGCTTTCTAAATGGGTGAAATGACTATGAATTTTTCGGGGGTTGTGCTAGATTTGCAAAGGGGCTTCTGAATTCATAGACTCAATTGCAGAGGGTAACTGACTATTTCTGTGGGGTACATTATTTATACTATGGATAATAGGCATACAAATTCTTCAATATCCCACTAGGTGAGGTAAGGAAATTCATTCCTGCTCTATGAACCTGGGAGAATTTGGGATCTTCCTAACTAACAGGACTATCCTAGGAACTTGAAAGGTTTTGGAATCATCTTGGGATTTTTTTTGCTGTTGTTGTCAAATATTGGAACATTGTGAAAATGCTGCTTTGGATACTTGTGATGGAAAATATTTGGAATTTTATTAGCTTACATTTTGTTTTGAAATTCGATTGCATTTAGATATAAAAATAAAAGCATTAAAGAAAGGTCAAGTGTTAGAGCAGTTAAAATGAAATTCTTCAGCTGAGATGGATGGATGAATCTTTTATTTGAGTTCACAAATGCTTTTGAGGTTTTGAGTTTTCATCCCTGCCTGGGATGAAAGTAATGGAGAAGATAATAGTCATGCCATTTCTTACTGTCTCTGTCCATGACATATTATCTTAACTGGAATCACCCAAAGTGTTTATGCTTTGGATAAAGATTTTTTTTTTTTTTTTTTTTTTTTTTTTTTTTTTTTATTGAAAACTTTATTTTTCCATCCTCTCCTACGCCCCCATTTTGGCATACATTCATTCACTCCTTTCTTTCTCAAGTCCAATAGATAACAAATGCATGGTCCTACAGGACATTGGACACAGGAAATGCTCTCAAGAGAACTCAGACATGGACTGACTTAAGGCAAGAGAGTAATTATTTCATTTTAGTGTTTTCTACTTTTATGGTCTTGTTGTAAGTTTAGGTGTGCCTGGGTTTATTGTCAATTTGATTTTTTTTTTTTTTTTGATAAAGTAGATTAAAGAAATAGAGAAAGAGATAGCGCTATCTATTGCATTATGATCTAAGCATCATAATACTAGTAATATATTTACTATGGAATGTCATATAGAGAATAAATAATCTCTCCTGAATTGGAAAATATTGGAGAAAAGTGACATAAAAGCATTTTAGAGCTGGCTACAGTGAATTTCAGCATGACTTTCGCATCTGTTATCGTTGTCGCAAAGGACCAGATCTCACAAGACTTATTCACAAACTCAGCCTCACGCTCTGCGAGTGAAGATGTAATTAAGTGAGAGAACTCATGAAAATTAGGCCCTGTCTCATAAAGCCAGGAGGTTGAAATCATGACTGTAAAAAGCAGCTGATGACATTTTAGGCTCAGTGACTTCCCGGCACTTATTTAACTGTGACCATTTCAATATGACCATGCTCTAATATGATTATGGTCATTTACGCTGGTCGGATGCACTTGCAAAGAGTCAAAGTGTCTCCAGCGCTTTCCCTTTTGGCCCCTGACATGCTGACCCACATCAAAGCCTTCAATATGGGTGCCGAAAGCTCTGTATGTGATAAAGTGTATGCGGAAAATATGCAAATCATCCCGAGGAAGAAATTTCCATTTCTGTACCAGCAGCTTTCACTTTAATCCTTTTGCCTTGAAGATTTTCTTTTCCTTGGAGGAAGGGGGAGGAAGGGGAAGGATAATCGCTCTCCAGTTCCATTTCTGTTGTTGCAGTGTCCTGATACCGAGATCCCATTTCTCAAGCTTTATTGACTTTGATAAAAGCCTTTGACTTGCTGAACTTGCTCTCACTTTAGGTACAGCTATGGAATTATGGATTTCCTGACAAAATAATTAATCTGTCTTTCTTTCTCTCTCTCTTTACATGTTTGTGGGAACCTAATAAACTCATTTATAAAATGAATGCCATTTCCACCTAAAAACAGTAATAATATTTCCCCATAACAGTAACATAACAGTAATAATATTTCCTCATAAAATACCAGGAGACATGGCCAAGATGATCTCTACCTTTCAGGACTAGACACAAGGAGGTGTCAGAAGTGTCGTCAGTGCACAAGTCACACTAATTGCAAGAGATCTTAACACTGAGTCTAAGAAACACGCAGCTGCAATTAAATACTTTTTTTTTTTTTGATAAAACAGTTAAATGGAGAGAGACACTTTCATATTCTGCCCTGACTTTGTGCAAATACACTTGTTACTTTCTTTTGTGAAAGAACATAAAAATGGATCTGTTTAGCATTGAACTGTAGGAGATGGTGAAGCTTTTCAAAAATAGAAATTTAAGGTGGCATGGCAATGGTGAAGTGGTTGAGTTTTCAGCAATCTCTCAGTGTTGGACTGTTTTACAGACACTGGACTTCAGAATGCACAACTCCTCTTAAACATATGTATGAATAAATTAGATATTTGTTGACGTTGTTGATAGGGTCTTTCTTTTTGTGTTGAAGCTATGACTAACATCAAGAAAACTGGATTCAGGAATTCAAGAGAAGGGAATTTCAGTGAAAATCAATGACACAGAAGCAATGGACTTTCTTCTGAGTCTGAGATTTTCATTTTCATGCAGATCCAAGTTTCAGGTGCTTATATTAATCACTATTTGCCTCTTAGCCCACGTGTTTTTCACAAGCAAACAAGTAGGAAAGCAAGAGATACCTAGTATCCATCAGCATTAGTGAAGAAGGTAAGCTATACCATGCTAAAGAAATCAAAATAATGGAGCTTCCTCTCTTCCTCTTGCTGGGGAGCTGCTTCCCCAGTCCTATTATTATTATTATTATTATTATTATTATTATTATTATTATTTCTTCTCACATGAAGCCATCATTTTCATTTCTCTCATGCTCTACTTTCAGCTCCATATTGTGCTTGATTCAATACTCATTTTAATAAATTTTAACTTCAGTTCTAAGACATATTCCTCCAAGTTTTGGGGTGTTGGTCTTTCCCTACTCAGCAGGGAAATCTTTGTCCACTGTACCTTGCACTTAGAGTTGAGTTGAGTTTCACTGATCAGAGTGTTATAATTCAGCTGAATATCCTTGTGATATTTCTGTATTTTCTTTATTCACCTATCACAATATTGCCAGCATTTCTGAGAGTTAACTCAGTCTTCTTCTTTTTTTGCAATTGTCAATTCTATCAAAAAAATACATCAACATCTGAATATTTTTCCTGGTAGATAGACTTCAGACTCTTTCCTTGCCTTGAAAATGGCACATAGCCAACTAGGCTGAGAATTTCCATTTCTTCTATGGTTACTTTTGTTTCATCTGAGTTAAGAATGTCATATAGGGGACTATTTTCATATTTGCAAAGTGCAGGCGTTTCTGGATGAGAAATCAGCTTTCATACATCCTATTTCATTACATGCGATATTTCAGTCTCGGTACCATTTGCTGAACTCATGCTGAAAATAGGTCTTCTCAAATAGTTCCTCTTCCATGAAAAAAAGAGCACACTCTTCTCATGTTGGTCATAGTACCATCCATTCGAATCTTACCAGAAATGTCTTGGAGGGAATGATGCCATAAGCATTGCTTCATTAACACCTCTGTGTATAACTTCTTTTCCCATATAATCTTCTTGGGATAGAGAGATGTCTAGATTTTTTTGAGACATGAGGTGAATCAAGTAATCATTTTTATAGGACACCTTTTATCAGTTGGAGCAGACAAGGATTCACAAACTTCTGAGAAGCTTAGAAAATATTCCTTTTACAAATCCAAGCTAATGTTTTAATATATTTCTGTGCACATATGTGCTCTATTGACTTTGTATTTTGGGAAGTATTGGAAGCCATTAGAGCAAAGTGTCCTACGTATAAATTTTCAACTGGTTGCAACCTTGTCTTCATCTTGTTTGCATTCTGTTTCAAATGTATTTGGTGGCTCTTCCTTGCAAACAGATGGGGTTGTGATTGTGACCTGCCACAGCTTCTGTCATGCTGCATCTGTGGGCTGCACGCAGATGTGGGTGGATTTGCATGCATAAATGCTAAGCTGGAGACAGTGATGAGTGATTCAGACCAGCTCCTAATCAGGGCTACTGGTGCTGATTTCCCTCTGCAAGCCGTGGAAAGAAGGCGGGACTGACCTGGTGGAGGAGCTTGATGGAGATATGGCAAGCTCTCTCTAGAAAAAATAACAAAAAGTTAAAGTTGTAATATTGCTGAAAACTTATCTGGATTACGAGATATGGCACATATCTAGAGAAAAAAAAAGCAAATGGAAACGGATCCTAAATTCTCAAAGCCTAAATTAATTCCAAGCAAGTAAGGGCATAGCAGACCAAAGCAAACCCCTCCACCTGTATCTGCTGAAGTCTTCAAATGAGCTGGTCTAACTTGCCCTGTATTTGTGGAGCACAGGAATGAGCTGCAAAAGAAAGACATTTGCTCTGGGAAACTGGAGAGGTGTGCAAGCACTGAGTGGAAACAGAACTGTCAAGTTCAATACCACAGCCTGAAATAGTTGAGAAACCAGAGAATAATGAGGTCAGCACTGGCTCTGAGTAAGGATGAGAATATATAGGATTACCTATATATTACCGCAATATCTTGGAGAAAAAAATATTTTAAGTGTTTAGGAATCATCAAATAATTAAGAAGATGAGAAGAGTGGCTTGGAAAGACATGAAGTGATACCTAGGTCAGGGATGCTCGACAGAGAGAGGACAGCTTTCAGGTTAAGATGCTTCAATTGTGTCTAACATTCGAGTTAGGAGCAAGCTCTTAGTACCCTAAACTGAAGCCAGTGGACAAGTAGTCAATAAAGTCAGTAGAGTCTGGTGTAAAAATGATTTCCTCACAGAGCAGACAGCTACATTAGCTGCCTGAATGGTCTCCATCATACTGACAGCAGCCTTATTTCAGTTACAAATCTAGGCATTTCGTGCCGCTTGAGATGCCCTGTACTTTTGACAAACACTCTGAGGCTGGCAGATATGACACAGGAGCTACAGGACATATATGATCGTATAGATCAACCATCACAGACCATATTATAGTCTAGAAAATCTCAGAGAACACTTGAAACCTGCATTTAGGTAACTGAATAGAGCTTTGGAGTGCAAAGAGATTTTGGATACCTAGCTCACTTAAGTATTTTAATCTCTGATGTAAATATTATCTTAAATAATTATAATGTGATTAATTTGAACTCTGGACTTTCTTACACAAGGGAAATCTGTACAGGTAGGCCCATATTGAGATTTAGTTCTTGCAACAGGTTTCTTTTCTTATCAATAGCGGTTCAATCATAGGGCATAGTACATGAGATAAAGGAGAAGAAAGAGAATATGTGAGGTGTATTTATCTGTGACTTTGGAAATTGAGTTTTGTATTGATACTGTCTCATTTCTTTAGGAAAAAAAGACATTGTAGACATAGCTACACAAGAACTAAATAATTAAGACAAGTCCACAAATCTAGAGAATACAAAATTCTCAGACTATTATAAAGAAGAAGAACAAGACAGAAAATCATTGTCTAATCCTTTATCTATCAAAGTCTTCTTTAAAGAGAATAAAAATCATATAATCTATGAGAAAATTTCAGATTTCCTGGAAAACTTTGATCTCCAGTAAGAAAAGTGAAGTAAGGAGAAGAGAGAATTACAATATTCTTTCAGGCATATGGACAGTTCTGATGTTTTTTCCTCCATTTACAGGTCATTTATGGAAGATTATTTGCATCAAATGAAAGGTAAGGTTGGTGCTTCTCTTTCTTCTACAGTGATTGGACTCTTTGGGACAATTTCCTTCCTCAAAAATTAGAAATCTTCGTCTTGAAAAAAAAAAAGAGACATTTATATTTCTTAGGCAACTTTATTTGTCAGTAACTTTGTCATTCTGTTTTGCCAGTGCTGTCGTATGGCAAGCAGTTAAACATGATTTATATTTATGTTTATTATGTCCTTTTGATAGAGAAGGAATGATTAGAGTCCCTTATATTGTAATGTTCCCTGTCTGTGACATGCCCTGTCCTTTTTGCTTTAGATGTGTTATTGTTGTTGTTGTTGTTGTTGTTGATGATGTTGTTATTATTATTATTATTTCTTGTTACCTGTGATTCCAAGTTTCCCTCTGATTTTAATTAAAGGTGTCCCTAGGCTTGTGGATGTGAACAGCTATCAAGTTCATCCAGTCAAGATCTCTCCTAATTACAATGCAAAGTAGGAGTTCAAGTGAGGAGAACATCAAACAGTTTTTATGTGACATATGAGATCTTGACACTGTATTTTGACAGGTCTCTTGTAGAATACATGATGCCACTAAAATGAATTTTAAAAGTAATATCCCAGCTTACACATCAGCCACAAAACATGCAAATGGTGTAGAGAGCAAGCTGTATCATGTGCTGTATGGAGCAAAAGACTGTGTTTGGCTTGCTATTGACCTGTTATATAAACAGTAATAGGATCCAGAATATGATGACTTCTGTTGTTGCTTCTGATATGTGATGTCACTTAGAGATGAACCAAATCTGTGGGCTACATCTTCAAATTGACGCGATTGCTCTATGAAACTTTAAGCAGTGGACCTGCAGACTTACCATTAAAATCTTCAATAGATGGGCTAGAGAGTGAAGCCTTTGTAGGCAAGGATAGAGTGAAAACATGTTTTCTGTAGGTCTGGCATGGAAAAGAGGTGTAATACAACCACAAAAAAATCAGAAATCTGTGCAATAATAGATTGCTTTTTCACCCCTAGGCTTTCAAGATCACTTTAGGCTGTAAGGGGTCACCTGGTAGGTGTCTAGAAAGGCAGGCTGCAACCCAGTGTCAGCCTTATTTTTAGGTTGCTGTTCATATACGCCACCCTGAGATGAATTGTGCCAAAATGTGTATCTGTTTTTTCCCACTGTTTGTAAGAACAAAGGTGGTTACCTTCAATGTCTACTCTGTAAGCATCTACACTTAGTCACACAAATCCCACCTGTATACCAATCTATCTGCCCTTTCTATGTCCTCTCCTGGAACTTTAGCTCTCTGATTAAGCAGATAGTATGCAAATTAGCTGAGGAGGAAGACAAGCTAAGCTGGGATATGGTTAGTGCATTAGAGCAGAGCCAGAACAAGGAGATGTTTTTCACTGAGACCTTTCCACTTCCTGTGGTATACTTGTTGCTGTTGCTAAAAGTAGAATTTTGGTGGCAAAAAAGTATATCGTTCTGCCAAGGTCTTATGGCATTGCAAAAGGATCAAAAAAGGAACCCAAGAAGTGCGAGGGAAGCATCAGGGTATGCAAGTTACTTGCCCCATCTTCAGCTCCTGTTGTAGTTCACATTTGTCAGCATAGTCGTGAGCACCCTGTAGTTGGAGCTGCCACCATGAGAGAATGGATGAGTCAAGTCCTGTGGGTGTGTAGAGGATGCCGGCGTGACAAGCACCTTTTATTTCACAGTTCATGGTGCCAATCAGCAGTGACTCCAGCTGCAGAATCGATATGCTGAATGAGAAGGGGAAGGAAAAGCAGAAATACAAGAGAAATACCAGAAATGCACAGCGAAGAGGAGGGGAGTAGGGAAGGAATGAGATCTACAATGTTGAAAATGCCACTATTTTATTTATTTATTTATTTCCTGCCAGTTGCACACAGCTGATCACACACCTTTTTGGGCAAGGGTGATATTTTTGGAAGGTTTGTACAGCATCTAATCCTCAGCGGCACCTTCTGCTTTCCACTGTTGATATGAATGCAGCGCTAATAGCAATATTATTTCACACAGTGCATTGCAGCCTGAATATTTAAAGCATCCTAAGTGCAGAGGATATGAACCGACTAACAGCCATTCATCCGAGCAAAATTCGAGACTGTGCAGCAGTGGCATTCTGCTTCGTCTCACAAGTCAGGCCAAAAGGAGGCAACAGCCACCAAATTTTGCATTCCGCTCATCCCCAGCTGAGAAAAGAAACATTTTCCAAGAATTAATTTAAGTGCAAAATATTCTCAAAAACAATTTAATGGGCAGAGACGAGAAATATAATGTCTTGTATCTTAAAACATCTTAGGCAGCCATTATTAGAGACACTTTTACCTAGACCTCTCTCGGCGTGAATGGTCTTGCAATGAGTTTATACGGGCAATGGTGCAGCTATCGTAACAGCCACAGGGCCTTGCTGGATGGCACGGCACAACATACTGTACTTAATGTTGACACTGTTCAGTGAAACAATTATTACAATCAATTTGACTTCTAATGTGACTTCTCTTGTAAATCTCTGGGTCATTAACCTTAACAACATCAATGTACTGTCAGTATCCAATTCCACCAAATTAGTGTCCGAGGTAATAAGAGAAGGAATGTATTAATGCGTTATTGGTGACTAATAAAGACAGCAGCCCTCTAATGCGCTATGAAGAACAGCTGAAGCATGCAAGGCGAGAGGAAGCAGGCAAAGTCAGAGGAGCAGACACATTTGGTGGTGTATGGTGGGTCATCAGATTAGGTGTTTAACACCCTAACCTCTTTACCACAGGTTCAGGAGGACCACAGGCTGTGGTAAGGTCCATGGCACAAGACAAATGAGCAAAGTCTCTCATTTTGCACCAGGTAAACACGCTGTTCTTCACAAAGCAGCACTTCACATTCCAGCAGCATAAGAGCAGCATCACACAAAACCATATAGCTCTACAAAGAAAGGGAAAATACTCCCAAGCGTTTGAAAGGATTTAATTTCATTAGCCCTAAATATGCTCCAAAGCCGAGCTTGTGCATCAGAAAACTTAAGTTACAGAGTGCTGACATAAATAGGCCCTTGCGTCGGTGCCACGCACTTTATCTTCCAGTTGGCAAGGCCTAAGTGACATCTTCTGCTATTGTCTGAGACTGCTCTTTACTGAGACGATAGGTTGTCACAGGCCATCACGTCCACGGCAGCGCGAGGAGGGCCGAGCGCCCGCAGCGCAGCGCTGAGGGGGCACCGAGGGTCTCGAGGGAGCAGCCAAGGAAGTGCTGGAAACCCCCCTGACATCCCACTGTCAGAAGAAGCCCCGTGCTCGGAGTTGACTCCTGCCAGCTTGCATTAGCGGAGCGGGAGAGCGGCGCAGCACAGGCAGCGTTTAGAAGATCTCCTTTAATGCCCAGCAATATGAGCCTTTGCCTCCCATCCCTGAACGGGCAACACATTTTCTCTTCCAATAAAGGCCGCATTCAGATGTTTGGCCTACTATAGGATACTATTTCAACAGGTGTCTCTCAGTAATAACGAAGCGAACTAATTTTCTTTCCCAAAGATCTTTATAGATTATAAACCAGAATTACCAACTCAGCGCCGAAGCAGAAATCCTTTAAAAATCAACCTTTCAGAAAAAATGAAGGGACCATGAAGAATTAGTGGCAAGTTTAATCGTGAAGAGAGTATTTCTTGAACAAAAATACATTAGGCACTTCATTTAGGGATTGGCAGGATCACAGGGTTAATACCTTTTACTATAGAAAAGGGCTATAGGTATTAAAGTTTATCCTATAATTAGGATTTCAGTCTTAAGACTGAAAAACTTCATTCCTTATTCTGGTAAAGCAGTGTTCCTAATGCTTAATTTCTTTCCTGAAAATCCATACACAGAAATAAATATAATCGATACAAACATAATATAATCCATATATTTTTCCAAAGTGGTTACTGAATATTCAAAATATAATAAGATCTTCAACAACAGTTTTATACAATTGAAAAGTTCTGTCCTATATAGCTGACCAAAACCCATGCTTATTTATTTGCTAAAAACTTCATTTTCTCCCATCATGAAAACCCAATGAAAGCTGCAGTCAAAAACTCATAAGAAATGAACTTTTGTCTGTCTACTTCTGGAAAAACTCTGCTGCGATAGCCTGATGCCAAACCCATCAAAGAATTTCCAATAGTATTGATGATTCTGGGAATAGGCTGTAGCTCCTTGTTGCTTATCATTAGTCTCATCAAAGGGGATTACTTTCCTCAAAATTGAGCCATCTGAAAAGTTAGGTGTCTATACTAGTCAAATGTCCATATCCTGTGCCCAGTGGTTTTAGATAAATCCCCTGGAGGAAATGGTCACTGCATGCTGAAGTACATAATTAGGTTGGGTCTTTCTCTTCCAAATGATTCAAGAAGGAACTGAGATAGAGCTGATAAAAGCTTAAGGCTTCGGTATGATTAAATTCATCATTAAGATAAGTCATGCCTCTATTGATCAATAGTGGCCATGATTAGCTTGTGATGGGACAGTGGCATATCAGACACCAAAGTCTGTGTTATCTAATTAAAAAGGTATGGTAAGGGCAATCCAAAGGGAACTTACTTTCTGGTTGACTGTGCTGCTTTCGGTTATCGTTTTGATTTGTTTCCTCTCTTGGATGCCAAAACAGAAAGGAGTTTACCTTATCTTACTTACTTACTTGCTTGACTTTTTTTTTAATGCTACAAGAACATGCAGTTTGACACTAGCATTGTTTTGCCTTGGGCTGTCTCTGCAAGAGAAAATGGAGGCAATAGCTCTACTTTCAGCAGTGAGTATCCTAAGAACTTTTTTTATCCAGGAGGATCTGATGAGGCAGGAAGTTTTTATTTCTCCAGGCCATTTCCATGGCATGAATTATGAATATCATGAAAATGTGGCTATTAACACGTTTAAGAATATGTTACTGTGTAAGAACCACAAATGGGGGATGGAAAAGGATGATAGGAGATTTTTAAATGATGTGAACAAAAAGAGTGAATTTTCAGCTAGATGCATATGTGCATTATGGTTCATATTTCTATCATTTAGACAAAACAATTCTGTTTTGCTCCATACAAGCATATAGGATACTTTTCTGTGTGGTTAATTGGTATGTCAAATATCATAACTAATCCCTAGTACTTGGCAGGACTTTCCTTAGATATAATATTTTATGAACATTGGGTGGCATTGCCTCTTGAAATTCAGTCTCTTTACATCACTCTGGAGATGCAAAAATACCTGAAACTTTTAAAAACAATGAAATAATGCAAAATAGTGGTTTCATGTGAAGTCTGAACTGGCATAGACCAACACTGATACTGAATAGGGTAGTCACATCTTCTGTCACCCAGGACATTCAGCCTAGCTCCCAAACTAGCCCCCACAAACCCTAGATTGGACAAGGAAGCACAAGGAAGGAGGCATCACAGGCAGGGAGGAATATAATGTTCTCTCTTGTATGGCTGTGTTAGCTTATGCTGGTTTGAAACTCGACATGAAACTATGAGCTGAGATCATACAATCTGCTGAGAGATGTGTAGCAATAGTAGGCATTACTCTTAATTTCCACCAGTATCAGACAGGTTGTGCATGGGAAGAATAGCTGTAGTTGAGTAATTCTTCCACACTGCACATTGGCCAAGTCTGCTGTCTGACCAGAAAAGAAGTGGACTCTCCAAGTACTGAAACTTCAAGGACAAAAAGGGGCAGCTCTCCTGAAAGAACTACATTAGTCAAACACAAATTATTGGACACAGTAACTGAATACATTTTTTTATTGCCTGTGTTGTGCCAGAGGTCAAACTCAATGAGATAATCCTCCTTTATGGCCTTAAAGTGCATAAAAACAGATAAAATTAATCCAGGGGACCCTTTAGTGCCTCTAGATGCCTAGTGAGGTATCTGCTCTATGTGACTTTTGGTATTTGGGGTCATTCTAATTCACAAGCTGTTATTTCTCTTCCATTATTGGATTTTCTCTCTTTGCAGCTCTTGGCCCTTATAGGCTGTGGGCAGAAGTAATGAGTGAGTAATGTGAGCAGCATATGTATATATATATATGTATTTTTTTATTTTACTCTCTCTGCCAACTTGGACCACAGTTACAGTCTCCTTAGTTTTAAGGATTTTTAATTTTCTATGGCTATGAGGTACATCAGGACATCTCCAAAGCAGCACATAGACTGCACCTCAGGTTGCTCTAATATTTGGGATTTTTTGCTCGCAAAAGTTATCAGGCCCATCTTCTCTGTCTTGTACTGATATGGAGGAGGGTTTTCATTTCTGTTGTAGTTCAGAGAAGAAGTCTGAGGACCAGGTCTAAGGTAATAGAAACTCTAACATGATAGGAAACAGCTTGAGGAGTCCTACTATAAGGCTTCTCAGAATACTTCTTATCACTACCCATAAAAGATTTGTTCAAAAGTGAATTTTCTTTTGTGTGGACTGAATTTGACATTTTGTTGTATACATATGCATCATCACAGTGGCTTATCAATAATAATGTTTCCTGGCAGGTATTAGCGAATCTTTCTTCGCAACTCCCAAGGGATGTGGGCAAGTGTGATCCTTGTTTTTTTTTTGGAAAGGAGTCAAGGAATGAGTGTCTTGCCTCTTAGTACACACGAAGACAGTGACAGAGCTGGGAACCAAACATACGTGAACTTGAATCTCTGTCTGGATCTGTAAGCAAAGCACCAACTGTCAGTAAATTAAAAAGCTTAATAATACCAATATATGTGAAAATCATACGTGTCTTAAGACGGATGAAGTAAAATCTCTCTGGAAGTTTCTGTGAGATTTGCTTTTTCTTATTTTTTTTAACCTCTCCACTAGAAATGCATGCAGAACGTTTCCCATTTCCTATGGGAAAAGGGATAAAAAGGGAATGGGGATAGTCAACGAATACCAGCTCATGGAAAGAAACAAGAGGGGCGTCTTGGCTCTCAGCTACTTGGATCCTTTGTCACAGCTCGAGTGAGTTCTTTTGGCCTGTGAGTGGAATGGTTTTCTTCCTAAGTCAGGCACTGGCAGAGTTTTTATCTTCATCACTTTAATGGAGTATGTCCATTATTCGATGAGTTAATTTCAGAAAGGGGGCCAAGTTTGGGAGGATTAACTGCCAGCTAAAGAAACAAAGCTTTCATGATCTCCTGCATATCTTGCTCGGGGGGGAAATTGATGCAGCTTTCTATGCGTGTGCTCATTTCCAAGTGCCTTCATGAGACATGGCGTGACAAAGGCTGCCAAGTGTTTAGCACAATAAATGGAACCACATTTTAAACACAATAAAAACCTAATGAAACCAGCCTCTTTTAAAGCCACCCACCTTTAGCATAACACATTAGAGGCTTTGTAATAGAAAAGCAAAAGGAAACAATAAAATACATTTCCTTATGTAAAAAAGAAGAAACGCCACTCTCTATATATGCATATAAATGCAGGAACCTGAGTGGAAATGAAAAAAAGCTAGTAGATTTAAAGGTATTGCTTAAAAGACAGCAGAGAGAGAACAAGATATATGTTCAAGAGAAATGATCCCTACAGTGCAGCTAATGACCTTGGGAAAGGACCATGGAGCACTTCTTAAAGGTGGTCAAAACCCCTGGAAGAAGCTCACAGAGTGAGATTGCTTATCACTAAATTGGGAATAGATGTTAATATTTAATGTTTATAAGCTTTTTTTTTTTTTTTTTTTTCCTGCCCTGCAACAAAGGAAGTCAGAGAAAGCTTCTCTGTCCCTCTATCCTGACTCTGGACTGGCAGATGAGATGACTGAGGAAGAGGAGGTGTTCACTGTGACTGAGAACCACCTGGAGACGTTGTCCACTTCCAACCTCAAACCAGAGATCACTTGTCTCCCAAGAGCCCAGTGTACCGGCAGGGAATGCAGGAGGGACAAGTCAGAAGAGGCAGGAGGGGACTGGGCAGTGGAGGGGGCTCCTCTGAGAACACTGGGGTCTCCAGCTGGCCTTGTGACCCCTCAGGACCCACACTTGGTGGGCTACAGCCTGCGAGAACAGCACTGCTGGTGCTCACAGAGGAGCAGCTGAGCACGCAGCAATAAATATATCCTTCAGGATATGTCCTCTCTTGTTAAAGAGAGGCCAGCACATGCATAGGACAACCCAAGAGAGGTTGGTGATCAGTGGCCGTGTTTCCCTGGCAGCTCAGCTTCCCCCAGAAATGAGAGATGGTTGTAGCTAATGAGGGGTTCACAAAGGCTGTGGAGCACTAGACATATTTGTCTACTTTCTTC
>JAVCKT010034338.1:0-11734 GCA_032273925.1 Rhynchotus rufescens
T
The DNA here is from genome assembly GCA_032273925.1 of Rhynchotus rufescens. NCBI lineage: Eukaryota > Metazoa > Chordata > Aves > Tinamiformes > Tinamidae > Rhynchotus > Rhynchotus rufescens. The sequence continues at coordinate 2 of JAVCKT010034338.1, forward strand.
CTTTCTTTCTTTCTTTCTTTCTTTCTTTCTTTCTTTCTTTCTTTCTTTCTTTCTTTCTTTCTTTCTTTCTTTCAATGAGACTTCTCTGTCTTGCTAGTAAAGAAATCCAGAAGGAACAGGTAACGTAGGCACCCACTAGTTACTATGTTCTCTGATGCCCTGTTCAGAAAATGCTCCAGAGGACCAGTCCTTGGACTAACCTCGTACTTGGCATTCCCCCTTTATCAAGAAGAATCTACTTGATAACCCAGAATGAAGGGTAAAATGTGAATATTTATCTGCCTGTCCTGGACTGTTTATCTTCTGTGTTTCCCCAGATTGTCGCTCTGTGAGAAAGCTTTAGCTGAATATTTGGATATGAAGAGGTTGGCCTTTCCCAGGTTTTACTTCGTTTCTTCTGCAGATCTGCTGGATATCCTTTCCAATGGCACCAACCCCCAGCTGGTAAGCCTTTCACTGGGTCACCTTTGCATTTTCAGACCATGAATGGTTTGGTTCACAGGTTCAAGGGATAGCACGGTGAAGGACTCTCTGTTGGGACTCACCTGTAGTTTCTCCTTTCTTTTTTGAGTATTTTTTATTTCAACATCCTTCAGTTTAATAATGGTTCTGACACAACTGGCTTTCATCATTCATCTGTGAGTTTGGGTACTCATATGTGGAGAACTTGACCACTGCTAGCAATTTAAAGAGGTCTGGTTTTGATGCAGAAGAGACATTTACCATTCAGGCATTGCATCCTTTGTCCAGTAGAAAGACCTTTTGAGATCCCCTAGCTAGAGGAGAAGAGCATGCACTGGGCTGAACTGCACTGACAGTGACCACAACCAAAGCAAGCCAAGAGATCTTTTGTGTTGCCTTCCCTGTGACCTTCATGGACTGGACTGGATTTCAGTCCTCCAGAGCAAGAAGACCTTGTTGTGCTGTGGAACTGCTCATGTGCATTTTGGAAATGCTGTTGTTGCCTCTAACCTATAATGCTACTTACAAGTGTCTCTGCTGCTGGATGATTTCAGCCCTCACAGCATCACAAGTGCATAGTTGTCTGATGCTTAAAATAGAGAGGAAAAAGAATGCAGGAAGCAGATAGAAAAGATGCTGTGTCAAAATACTCCACTGTATAAGGAGAAATTCCTAGAGTTTTCTCTATTATTTGAAACTATTTACAGTAAAATCAAAGTAAATGTCAAGTGGGATCTTTCATGGATACACTCTTAGCCTTTCCATTGTAGTCTCAAAGTCTATTTGGTCAGTCCTAAAGGAGGATTAAACACACAACAATATTATCCTCTTGAACTTGGTGTTGAACTTATGCCGACTGAGGCGTATTCAAGGCTGCTAGGACAGCATCAAGTGTCATATACCTATGGTGATGTCTATGCTGCTTGTCCTGTCGTGATCACTTTTTGATACAATTCCTTTTTCAGGTGCAGCGTCATCTTTCCAAACTCTTTGACAATGTGGCCAAGATAAAATTCCAGATGGACTCTGAGCAAAAGCCAACCAAGATTGGCTTGGGGATGTACAGCAAAGAGGAAGAATATGTCAACTTTAGTGAGCCCTGTAACTGTAATGGGCAGGTGAGTTGGAAGACCATGACCTTGTCCATCAGTATTATCTAGGGGGGTTTGCTCTTCTGTCCTTTGCCTGGGCCTGTCTGTAACTCTTCAATGCGTGAGAAAGGACAGAACAGGTAGTGTATAACTTAACCCATCCTTGCACAGTAGCTTTTGCTCCCACTATAACTTGTTTGTCACTGAAGTGAGGCTTAGTTCTCCCAACCTATAGTGGGAGCAAGGACTATGTCCTTTTTCCCTTTAATTTGAAACCATTTAATTACGTTTTCTCTAAAGTTGCTCTTGCTGTTTGTACAGATATCCTGAATGGAGGGAGGGATACAGATGGAAAATAGGCTGAACTATTCTGTAGTTCCTCCGCGTAGGCTTCTTCTGCAAAAGAACATTTTATTCTTGTTTTCAAATCCTCCTTCTTTCTTAGGACGAGTCAAACTGTGAAAGGCAAAAATCAAACTGCTACTCAACTTGTGTGTCCCTGTAGTCACACCATTCTCTGTGGAATATATAGGAAGCTAAAATACAGAGTATCAGCCACTGTGCTGTGCAGTGATGGAGCTTGCTGCTTTTAAACTATCTCCTCAGTCAGGATTTTGCCTGTGAAATATTAGTTTCAGCAGGAATCTCTTGTTCCCAAATTTGGCATCAGCTTTTGCCTGCTGCTGCAGATTATGCTCGACTCCCATGTGTGGTTCTTCTTACGGCCTGGAGGTGGAATACATTGAAGCAAATTACTCATCAGTGGAATTCATTTTAGTTTCCGGCATAGCTGGAGTTCAAGCAAGCCTACCTTGCACTGCTAGTGTCTACAAGAGCATGAGAATCATGCTAATCCTGAAATACCAGAATCAGCTAGAATCATGCTAAACCTGAAATACTAGAATCAGCTGAATCTGCTGAGTCTAAAGTCTCTGAGTCATGTTTAACATGAGTGCTAAGATGCTTATCCCATCCTATATCTTATTACTGAAGATGTTTAAGCAAAGCAAGTATTTTGTTGCATTTACCATCTTGCATTTAATATTTTCTTCAGGTTGAAACCTGGCTGAATCATGTACTGGATAGCATGAGGGCTACTGTGAGAGACGAGATGACAGAAGCAGTCGCTGCTTATGAGGAGAAGCCCAGGGAGCAGTGGCTCTTTGACTATCCTGCCCAGGTATCTGCCTGCCTTGCTTGTCTCCTCTTTGACTGGCGTACTGTAAAAGGCCACTTGTGGCTTTTCCTTCAGCCTTTGTCATCCTTTAATAATGGCCTCCAACTGCTGATGGAGTTGGTTCTGGCTTCTGCTCTGCTGTCTCTGAAGGAGGAAGGGGTGAGTTGTCCTTGATGGTGGGAATCCCATGAATGGAGTTTCCAAGCTGAGACACGGTCTGCTTGGAGCTCTAGGGAGGGTATGCTGCAGGTGGGCAGTACCTTTTGTGCCCTGGTGAGCCATAAAGAAGTTTACACATCCAAGGATGGAGAAAAAGAAATGGTCAGGGCTATTAAGAGGAAGAGCCCCTCAGATTCACTTTTGACAGCTCATGGTCATTCTTGCTCTCCTGTCTCCTCTGCCTCATCTGAATAATTTACTAATTTAATTAAAAATTTTAAAAACTTGAAAATTAAAAGATGCTAACTTACTAGTAAGTAGTTGCTAAATATGGTTGTATCACTGATATGATATTTGAAATGACTGTCAAGGGGCAAGCCCTATTGTTATGCCTGTTGTCACTATTGTATCTTAAATATTTATTTTCTTTTCCTGTATTCTTGTTTTTTGATATCTCTGTGAATCAGACACTCTTAAACATGGATAGCCCTGGAATTTTTCTTAGTCCTGAGCAAAGCTTTTCCCCTAGGTGGCTCTTTCCTGCACCCAGATTTGGTGGACGACTGAAGTTGGGATTGCCTTTGCCAGAGTAGAGGAAGGCTATGAGAATGCGATGAAGGAGTATCACAAGAAGCAAGTGGCCCAGCTGAATACCCTTGTTACCATGTTGATTGGGCAGCTCTCCAAGGGTGACAGACAGAAAATCATGACCATTTGCACCATTGACGTGCACGCTCGGGATGTGGTGGCAAAGATGATAGCTCAGAAGGTTTGTGTTCATAGCTCAGCACTATCCTGTGTTGGACAGGAGGGGTAACAGGGTGGTAGGGCGGCCAAGACTTTTCAACTACTAGATGCATTCAGATCGCTACCTACTTCAGTGGAAAATGGATGATTTAACTCATACAAAGGTATAAGGAGGCAAGCAGTGCTCCCTAAGCTTGCAGTACTGCTGTGCATCATGACCCTGCAACACTGAAGGACCTGGGGTATTTGTCATAGGTTCACACTGGGAATGAAAGCATGGCCTTGTTCCGTATTACCAAAGCATCTCTTGGTGGGTCATGTATCCAACAGCTTCCCCAGATGTTTCTGGTATCTAGAAAGTATGAAAAAGCGTTTATGTTTTCCCCTTTGGAGCCTCCTTGGCCCACTGTGAGGTCTCTGACAGTCCTCCATGGACACATTTCAGGTGGACAATGCTCAGGCATTCATTTGGCTATCCCAACTCCGGCACAGATGGGCAGATGAAGAGAGGCACTGCTTTGCCAATATCTGTGATGCCCAGTTCCTCTACTCCTATGAATATCTTGGCAACACTCCTCGGCTTGTGATCACTCCATTGACTGACAGGTAGGAAATCAGGAGATTTCTGCAAGGTGATGGAAAGCATGATGTTTTTTATTGAGATCTTTGGGCAGCAAAGGTAAGGTCCTTTTTCCTCAGAAAAGCCAACCTCTTTTGAAGCTATCTGGGACATGGCTAGTATCAGTCCAGTGTCAGTCTTTCAGCATGTGCATGCCCTTTGCTCACATATTGCTTTGCTCACGTATTGCAAAAATCTCAATCTCTTTCCTGTTTTTCTTTACCTTTTGCATGGAAGATGTTACATCACCCTGACTCAGTCACTGCATCTAACCATGAGCGGAGCTCCTGCAGGTCCTGCAGGCACTGGCAAGACAGAAACTACTAAAGATTTGGGGCGAGCCCTGGGCATTATGGTGTATGTGTTCAATTGCTCCGAGCAGATGGACTACAAGGTAGGGTTTCCTTTCCTCTTCTGGAACTGTAGAGGCCTCTTTGGGAGGCAGAGACCCAAACTGTGCTCTCTCAGGAGCCAAGTGCCTTATTACACCCTTCCCCTGGCTTTTGGAGCTAATTTTCCAGTGAAATGCTTCAAAAATTTTGGTCTGCCCATTCAAGAATGGGGTCGCACTGTTACTCTTGGCACTGTCTTTCCTTCCCACCATCCTTTTTTTAGTGGAGGTCTCAACCTGCTGAACCCCTGGTCACTGTGTTACACTAGATCATCAGATTGGGGCTTGCTTCCTGCATGCCCAGCATGGTACAGTGGTTCTGGTAGCTTCACACTGTATTTTATTCATCTTGTAGGCTCTCCCAGGAAGCAGGACTGTCAGTAATTCAACACAGGTGACCTTTAAATGAAACTTATGCACAGATATATTGAGGAAGTGCAATTAACAAATCAACTGGCAAACTGTGCAGAGCTATAAATATTATAATTGAGTTGTGCCTGCTGTTTCCATGCACTTTTCTAAATACCCACAATAGACGGTAAATTTCTATAAATAAACAGACTGAGAAATAAAATCCCTCTTTTTTTTTCCTTCTGAGTTGATTTCATTGGTAATGTCATGTTTGTAATTTTTTGTTGCAGTCTTGTGGGAATATTTACAAAGGCCTTTCCCAGACGGGAGCCTGGGGCTGTTTCGATGAATTTAACAGAATCTCGGTTGAGGTGCTTTCCGTGGTGGCTGTACAGGTGAGTGAAGGAACACTCATAAATAAATACAAAAAAGCAGAGCCCTGCTCTTCTCACTGCAGTATGGGTGACTATGGAAAGTGCATGTTGCTGGTTTCACAGCTCAGTGTGTACACAGGTGAGGGATTATGTTCCCAAATTAATTGCATGAATATCACAGCACTGACACAACACAGCAGACATATACTGCAAATGTTCTCTTTTTCCCCTCGGTTAGAGTGCTTGTGTTGGGACAGTTCTTTATAGTGCCTTTTCCCAGGTCCATCTGCACCATGGCCCGTGACTTTCTTAATACTTGCATGTCATCAAGACTGTTCTTTTTTCCTTCTTTCTGCTTGCATGTGGTTGTAGATTTAATTTCAGCTTTGTGAAATGCTGTAGAGGGGACATTACTAGCTGAGTGTAATGTTTCTATAAGGGTAGCATTCAGCCCCACAATTGCAGAACAATGCTCAGAAAAGTCTGTAACCACCAGGTGACACTCAATAACTGGAACCTCCAGCAGAACTGCAGCCATTATTTATGTGCTTGCCTAGTATACACTGATAACATGGAATTAAACACAGCAAAGAGCTATTTGAGCTGTGCCCTTCCAATGCGTAGGAATTTCCCTATAAGATAATTTCTAGTCCCCTTAGTCTAACTGCTCAGTGCATTTTACAGATGAGTTTTGTGTACAGCACATCCCAGTACTCCCAGTAATCCTGGGGAGGGACTAGAAAGGAGTTCCTGTCATGCCAGAGAGTCCTATTTGCTTATGCTTGTGTGCATTCTGTCACTTGGCCTCCTCCTTTCCGTTTTCCTGTGGACATACGAGTAAATCTGGAATTATTTTACTGAAGGGGAAGGATTTCGCTAGGAGAGGCTCTCTTGGCAGTCTTCTCATGAATGCCTAGTGTGCAGTCAAGGAACACTCTGTTAGGGAAACTGCTGGAGATAAGAATCCCCTCTGGCAGGATCTGAGATATGGGTAAGTTATAATTTCTTGGCAGCAGGATGCAAGCAGTCCTACTGCCTGTTTGGAGAGCTTTGGCTGGATGTCCCCCAGTTTCTAAACCACATTGGCCTTCTCTGAAAACTCCAGGCGTGTCCTCATGCAAGGTATAGATGGAGTCCCATGGATTCTAGCTGCTCCCGGAGTTTGGGCATAGGATGGATGGTCAACTGCATTGCCCAGACTGAATCTGCTGAATTTTGAGCCTTGGGGAACTTTAGTGTAGAAAACTGAGATGCCTGAGAACTGAAATTCTGGACTCAAGCATCAGCTGAATGCAGGGTTTTAGGATCCCAATGTCTGATTTTAGATACCCCTTTTGGGATCAGGAATCTAGAAAGTAAGATCTGAACCCAGGAAGTTACTATGTTCTTGTAGATCCCACAATAAAAGTTGTTATTCTAAACCTCTCCATGGACTCTGTACTCTTCTCATACTCCTTTCACTCATAATTGGTACCTTATGTGACATCCCAAAGAAGCCCCAGGCTGGTACATGAGTTTATACATCGTTCTCTCTCAATTTCTGTTCTGTCAGGTTCCAGTTTAAAATTGTCATTGAAAAAAAAGTCTTTGAGGATCTTAAAATAAAAGGGGAAGCTGAACAAAAGAAGCCCAGATATGACTCAACTGTTAATGATTCTCTTGCTCCTGGCTAGAGTGCTGCATCTGAATAAAGCAGCACGGCTGTCATTCCTTCATCGTGTCTCCTGGCTGCTATTAGGAATGTAACCATGGCAATGTTTAATTGGCTGTCTTAGTCATGCACCTAATGTCGATATGCTTTCTTACAGAAGGAATTTGATTAATTGCTTACCTTTGAGATAACAAACAGTGGTAAGGCTAGAGTGGTGGAAATAGAGACAGTTCTCACTAAAGTGCTATCTGTGAAAGGATGATTTAGCTCTAATAAACTTGCTCTCTTCAGAAGGTGAGAAATGAGAACAAAGCTGCAATCACAAAAATGTAAAAGACAATACAATATTAGTGAATAAACATGGCAGGGGAGCATCTCACAGCTTCTGCCTTGTCTTTCAGCTTTAAACAAAACATCTAATATCCCAAAATCTTAAGAAAAGGTATTAAGTGCTCAGTTTGCAATTGAGTTGGGAGCAAGTTTACTGGGAAACACTGTTTCTTTACAAGATCTTGTTTTTTATTTAAGGAACAGGCACAGAAGGGTTTTGGGATATCATAAAGAGCAATAGAGAATCTGTGTGTAGGGAAGTGTGAAGAAAATAAGAAGCCACATTGTGTTAGACTCTCGGGACCGCATTTGGCTGCTGATTCTGTTCTAGATGCGTGGACAGTCCTGCAGCTTGTCCGTGTGTCTGCCTAGTGCTAGGTGGGGAAGCTGGCAGAGGTGGTACACTTTGTACTTTGTCCTTAAGCAACTCTCTGCTTTGTCAGAGTTTGGTCATGAAAGGTGGATGCTACTGCACCGATTCCAAACAGTGTATAAAGCTTTACAAAGTCACTAAAACCATGATAAGCCATGTTCATCATAGGACTAAATGTAAGAAAGGCAGCTCTGTTATCTGATGCATTTTTTTTGTTTGTTTTTCACAATTGAACATTTGGACTAAAATACTGCTTGGTTCCTAGGTGAAGAGTGTGCAGGATGCTATACGGGAAAAAAAGAAATCCTTCAATTTTCTTGGAGAAGACATTAACTTAGTGCCCTCAGTAGGTATTTTCATCACTATGAACCCTGGTTATGCAGGTCGAACTGAGCTACCTGAGAATTTAAAAGCTCTTTTCAGGTAAGTTTAGATCAGGTTTTTTGACCTATATTAAAGTAGCAGCAGTTGCCTTTTGGGATATAAAGGTTTGACTTTATTTCCTTAGGGAATTCACTTTCATGAGTGATTCTCTCATAATTTCTGCATTGCACAAGCAGCTTGAGTCTGGGAACGCTGAGGGGCAAATTGCTGTGATAAAGTCAGTTTGTGGACCTGGCTCATAAGTAGTAATGTAAGATAAAGCTGCAAATCCACTGTCTTGTCGTCTCTGCAAATGGGTTTCTGATTAACAATAAGCGAAGGCTCTTGCTGCCTTTTGGCTCATCTCTAGGTAGCTGGATACTTGAACAGAACAGTTACAGTCCAACATCTGCACAGTGAACAAATCCAATGAAATCTAGGCAGTGAGCTCTTGTGTCTTTTGGGCTGGGAGAAGGCAGTGCAGGCTTTGTATTTTTTGTGCATCCTCTGAATTCCAACCCAAACTAGTCATTGCTAATAAAGAATGGCAGCTTTCTGTGTCTGTCCCCTGTTTGTAAGGCCTGTAAGTGAAAAATACTTGCTCTGCAGCATATTCTCTGCTGTGTTTTTAGGCCATGTGCAATGGTTGTGCCGGATTTTGAGCTGATCTGTGAAATTATGCTGGTTGCTGAGGGTTTCATTGAGGCCCGTGCTCTAGCAAGGAAGTTTATTACTTTGTACCAGCTTTGCAAAGAGCTTCTGTCCAAACAGGTGAGTTACCTTTCATAGCTAGATCATATGACAAAGCATGCTGACCACCAAAAAACCAATAGCACAATCTTATATCACTTCTGTAGCTAGAACTTCACAACTTTTCTTTAATGAGTGCATTTAGTCTGGCTACTGGGCAAAAGTTTGTGATTGTCAGAGCAGTGAAACTTCCAGACTGCTTTCTTGGAGGATCTGCAGGGACAAAAGTTCTTTATCTGCTGCATTGATGTGAAAGATTTTTCCATGTATTCAAATGACACCACATTTAGGGGAAGTATTTGGTGGTCCTTGGTAGCTTGTGTAGATCCAGAGACTAGGGAACTGTCTGATATGGCTTTAGCTGTTTATTGTTTTACATGGCCCAAATTGGTTAGGTCTCAAGAGTGCAAGTCCTAACCACAACCATTTCTGAGCTCACATGGTGATGGGAAGAGCAGAGTTATTTAACTCCTTAATACTGTCCTGGACAAGAATCTCACCTACTGAATAGGAAACCAGGTGACTCAAGCCTCAAGATGGTAGAAGCCTCTGGCTGTGAAGCAGTTAATAGATCGGGATGTATTTCCAGTGCTGACTTATCTGTCAATTTGGAGTTGCAGGTTCTTCCCACTGTGAGTGACCTAAGTATAATGACATCCCTACCTTTTCCCCTGTGTAGGATCACTATGACTGGGGCTTACGTGCTATCAAGTCGGTGCTGGTTGTTGCTGGTTCCCTCAAACGAGGGGACCCAGGGCGACCTGAAGACCAGGTTCTGATGCGCTCTCTTCGCGACTTCAACATCCCCAAGATTGTCACCGATGATATGCCAGTGTTCATGGGTTTGATTGGAGATCTTTTCCCTGCATTGGATGTGCCTCGGAAGCGCGACCTGAATTTTGAGTCATTTGTAAAGCAGGCTGTGTTGGACCTCCGGCTTCAGGCTGAAGACAACTTTGTGCTCAAAGTAAGACTAAGCAATCTTCTGTCCCTTCTGTGCCACCATCAAATCATTTGTGTTTTCTCAAGCATTGTTGCTCCTACAAAGAGGACTCCGTGCAGTAACCCCCATGCAGGCTGCTTTTGGTGGAGGTCTGAGGACGTGGAGCTATTTGATGAATTTGAGCTTCAGTTTGGTATTTTTGTCTGAAATTTGGGTGTGTTTTTCTCAGGTAGTGCAGCTGGAGGAGCTGCTCACGGTCCGACACTCAGTCTTTGTGGTGGGTAACGCAGGCACTGGCAAATCTCAGGTGCTGAAATCCCTGAACAAGACTTACCAGATAATGAAGCGCCGTCCTGTGTGGGCAGACCTCAACCCCAAGGCAGTCACTAATGATGAGCTTTTTGGCATTATTAATCCTGCAACAAGGGAATGGAAAGATGGTAAGTGTATTTTCACCCCTGAACCTATAGATGAAGAAGAGTCTTTTAGTGAATTAAGTGGATGACTTTGAGTGCAGGTGTCAAAGATCAGACATTTGCCTTTTGCTCATAGCCATGTGGGATTTTGTTATTAAAATGGAACATAGGAAGTTTTAGGTGTTTGATCTGCAAGTGAGAAACACAGCAGAGACCTTGACTTGCTTGCCCTAAGAAAAAATATCGTGTCTGTTAATGCTGAGATATACCAGTTTAAGTGGGACAGGGAGCTGAGATATACCAGTTTAAGTGGAACAGGTTGCTCCTCAGAGGGTCCCTAAACCAGCTTCATGATGTAGACACCAAAGTTTAGAAGAGAAGCTCTTTTCTCTCCCCTACTGCCACGGTGCATGTGAGGGGAGCACTGGTGACCTGTGACAGCCACTATTTCTGACAGCATCATCTTGGAGTAGTTTGAGACTGCTGTCATATGTCCAACCTGTGAGAAACTGAGTTGAAGCAGTGTTGTTATGTTTTGACTTGACCTCCAGATCTGGTATATAATGCATTTACTCTGCACAAACACTGTGTTCAGTCATATAATGCCACTAGCCATACCCGATACAGGTCACACACAAAAAAAAGGCTTTTTGGGGGGTGTGCAAAAGTGCTTGTCACAATTCACTAGAAGACCTTTTTTTAAAAATTGCCTGATGTTTTTCTATGAAAAGTCTCTATAGGTATTTTCACACATAGAGGAGAGCGATAATTTTGTGGAGTTTTCATTTGCTCTGCAGTATTGCTGCTCTATTCCCAGCCTTCTTGCTCTTCTTAACATTCATTATTTACTCCCCTCGAGACACTGTATCCTCTCAGTCTCCTTGATTTTACTGACATTTTGTTCTGTCATTCAATGTCATTCTGTGCTTGTTCTCCCCTCAATCTCACTAAAGCCATGACCCAGAGTTTAATGCATCTTGATTTCCCTGAAATACTTCGAGCCACAAAAACAGTTATAAGGAATTCCACAACATATTCAGATGGGTTTCTTTGCGCTGTGTAATTCATGCCCTCTTTTGCCTCTGAGTATCTATTCCTCACTTTCCTTATCACTTGTGGATCTTGGGGGAAGGAGACTTGTGTGCAAGTCTGCAGTCATTTTCAGTGGTGCTAACTAATAATGTAGTTTTTCTTCACAGGAGACTAGACTCTTATCATAGTATGGTAACATTTATTACATAAAACATGTATAGGTGCAGAGTTCTGAATGCTTAAGTGGAAAGCACTGAGTAGGATCATTTATAGTAAGTTCTTAGAGAATGCTGGCAGAGCAGGCGGCAAATTCAGTGTTCATAAAGTTATTCCCGTTGTTCTCCTAGGACTGTTTTCGTCAATCATGCGAGAGCTGGCCAACATAACACATGATGGTCCCAAGTGGATGGTACTAGATGGAGATATTGATCCAATGTGGATTGAGTCACTTAATACTGTGATGGATGATAATAAGGTAATGCATGAAGTTAAAGAAGCAGGTTT
>JAVCKT010034340.1:0-14111 GCA_032273925.1 Rhynchotus rufescens
ACTTACTATTCAGTCTGCATTCAGAAGATGGAGAACACGCAAAATTCAACAGAAAATTGCAGCTGCATTAGTACTGCAGGCATATTTCCGAAAGTGGCAGGCCTCAAAGCTGGCTAAAAGAGAGCGAGCTGCCCTCGTCATTCAGTCTTGGTATAGGATGCACAGAGACTTGAAGCAGTATTTATATATTAAACAAAGTGTTATCAAGATTCAGGCCTGTTATAGGTGTCAGCTAGCAAGACGTATTTACCAGGAACATAGGGCACGAATAGTGACAATTCAGCAGCATTACAGAGCTTACAGGTCAGGAAAAAAGGAAAGGCAAAACTATTTGCAAAAACGTAGAGCGGTAATAGTTCTCCAAGCTGCTTTTAGGGGCATGAAAGCTCGTACGCTCTACAGGCAAACAAAGGCAGCTTGCATTGTTCAATCACTGTGGAGAATGAGACAAGAGAAACTAAGATTTCTACGCATAAAACAATCTGTTATTACACTGCAGTCACATGTGAGAAAATACCAACAATTGAAGAGATATAAAGCGGCTAAAAATGCTGCTTCTGTAATTCAAGCTCGTTACAGGGCATATGTGACTGCTAGAAAAGCAGCTTCCTCTTTCCAAAGGATACGTCTTGCTGCTCTTGTCCTGCAGTCAGCCTACAGAGGAATGCAAGCTAGAAAAGAGGCCCGCGTGTTAAGATCTGTGATAAAAATTCAGTCAAGTTACCGTGCTTATATTGTCCGAAAGAGATTTAAAAGCTTAAAAAATGCAACAGTGAAGATCCAAGCTTTTGTAAAGATGAGACAAGCACACAAGCGTTACTGTATGTTAAGGAAGGCAGCGCTTTATGTCCAACAAAGATATCGGGCTCGTAGATGTGTTCTTCAGCTTAAAGAAGATTATAGGAAATTAAAAGACGCTTGCATAAGAATCCAAGCTGCAGTGCGAGGCTATCTTGTCAGGAAGCAAATTCAAAGATGGAAGAAGGCTGCAGTGTTTCTGCAGGCATGCTACAGAATGAGAAGAGACAGGCAGCGTTACCTGAGCATCTCCCGCGCTGCCGTCGTCATTCAGAAGCGCTACCGCGCGTACCGAAGGCAGCTCTCTCAGAGGCAGGACTTCCTCAGAATTAGAAGAGCAGCTGTGTGCTTGCAAGCAGCCTACAGGGGCTATAAAGTGCGCAAAACTTGCCAGCTTAAATACACAGCTGCTATTAAAATTCAGTCCGCTTTTAGGGCCCACGCTGTGAGAACAAAATTTCAGGCAATGATTCGAGCCTGCGTTGTGATTCAGAGATGGTACAGGAACTGTAAGGCTGGTAACAGGCAACGATTGAGCTTCTTGACCACTAGGGCAGCTGTGCTGTCCTTACAGGCAGCTTTTCGTGGTTGGAAAGTACGAAAACAGATTCACAGGCAACATGTTGCTGCAACGACGTTACAGGCTGCCTTCAGAAAATTTCTGGCTCGGAAAAGGTTCAGGCTCCTCTGCTGCGCTGCGCTCACTCTCCAGCAGCGTTACAGAGCCAGAGTTGCCGGACAGAAACAGCGTCAGGAATACCTTGAGCTGCGCAACTGTGTAATACGCACCCAGGCAATATGGAGAGGGAAAACTGAGAGAAGGCAAATCCAAAAGAAGCATAATTTCGCAACAGTTATTCAGTCTTATTACAGAATGCATAGAAATCGACAAAAGTACCAAAATCTAAGGCAAGCAACTTTAGTGATTCAGAGGCACTTCAGATCTTACTGTATGAAAAAAACACAGCGTGCACTTTATCTAAAAACAAAGGCTGCTGTGTTGGTTTTGCAGTCTGCTTACCGTGGCATGACTGTGAGGAAGCAGTTAAGCAAACTGAGCAAAGCTGCTACAGTTATACAAGCAGCCTTCAGATCTTACCTGGTGAAAAAGGAGTATGTAGCACTTAGATCTGCAGCTGTTGTGATTCAAAGGCACTATCGTGCAGTTGTGCATGCTAAACGTCTAAAGCAAGAATACTTGTCTTTAAGAAAAGCCACAGTCAAGATACAAGCTATTTATAGAGGTGTAAGAGTTAGACAACAAATTCATCGGATGCATCAAGCAGCTGTTTCTATTCAGGCCATGTTTAAGATGCATCGCTTAAACATCAGATACCAGGCAATGAGAATGGCAGCAATTGTAATTCAAAGACAATATAGAGCATTTTGTTTAGGCAAAGTGCAACGTAAAAAGTACTTGGAGCTGAAGAATTCTACTATTATCCTTCAGGCTGCCTGCAGAGGCCTGAGGGTTCGCCAAGACTTAAAAGTTATGCATTGTTCAGCAGTGATAATACAGTCCTATTATCGAATGCACAGGCAACAAAGAGATTTTAGAAAACTGTTACTGGCAACCAGACAGATTCAGCAGTGGTTCCGTGCCTGCAGGGAGCGAAATGTGCAAGTTCACAACTACATGACTATGAAAAAGGCTGCACTTCGTATCCAGGCTGCTTTCCGTGGTATGAAAACAAGAAGATTTATAAGAACTATGAATGCCTCTGCTGAGCTTATTCAAAGAAGGTTTAGAACTTTTATGAAAAGAAAACATTTCATTTCCCTAAGGACAGCTGCTATTGCAATTCAGAGAAAATACCGAGCAACAAAACTAGCAAAAAGTCAACGTCAAAAATACCTCTCTCTCCTTAATGCTGCTGTTACCATACAGTCTGCCTATAGAGGCTTTGTGGTAAGGAGAAAAATACAGCAGATGCATCGAGCTGCTACAGTTATCCAAGCAACTTTAAGGATGCGTAAAACTTACATTTCCTATCAAGCTCTCAGGCTTGCTTCAGTCATCGTACAGCAGCATTATCGTGCTTACAGGGCAGGGAAGCACGCGAGAGAAACATACTTAAAATTGTACAATTCTGTTTTAGTTATTCAGGCTGCCTTTAGAGGAATGAAAACAAGATCCTTGATGAAGAAAAGACACAAAGCAGCACTTGCAATACAGAAGAACTATCGAATGTACAAGCAGTACCACCATTACAGAAGGGTGCAGTGGGCAACCCAGCTAATACAGAAGAGGTACAGGGCCAATAAGCTGAAGAATATTGCAGTGCAGCAATTCAATGCATTGAAGAAAGCAGCAATTTGTATTCAGAAGGCATTTCGAGAGAGGAGGGCAAAAAAACATCGAGAAAGGCATTGTGCTGCTCTCATTCTTCAGAAAAATTTTAAAGCCTTTAGAGAACGTCAGAGATACCTTTCTCTTAAAGCAGCTACTATTGTCCTTCAGAGAAGATACAGAGCTTTGATTTTGGCAAGACATCATGCTCGGGAGTATCTTTCTCTTTGCCAAGCAGCTCTTCGCATACAGGCAGCATACAGAGGTATCAGAGCCCGGGAGGGTATTAAGCGTATGCATTTGGCTGCCAGGAAAATCCAGGCAGCCTACAGAATGCACCGGCATAGGAGGTGCTATCAAAATATGAGAATTGCTGCTCTTATTATACAGAATTACTATCGATCCTACGTTAAAGGAAAGAATGAACGAGAGAAATATCTGGCAATGAAGAGGTCCGCTCTTGTTATTCAGGCGTCATACAGAGGCATGAAGGAACGGCGGAAACTGAAGATAATGCATGTCTCTGCAACTGTAATCCAGGCCAGTTATCGCATGTATGTGCAACACCGATGCTACAAACGACTGCAGTGGGCTGCCAGAGTTGCACAGCAAAGGTTCAGAGCCAAAATGGCCAAAGAAGCTGAGGCAGAAAAATATGCCCTAAAACAGAATGCTATCTTTTACATTCAGTTGGCTGCTTGTGCTAAAAATGCTGGGCAGCAGCCTGAAGACACAGTGGCCGTGCAGCGTGCTCGAGCGTTTTCACAAATGAATGTGCAAAGGAAGAATTTCCTCGCGACGAAAGCGGCAGCCCTAATCACCCAGTCGCTGTTCCGGTGCCGAAGGGCGCGGACTCGGTACCAGCTGATGCGGAGCTCAGCGGTTGCTATTCAGAGGTGGTACCGAGCGTGTCGCGCGGCTCGTTTACAGCAAGCAGAATACTCTGCTCAAAGGCGAGCAGTAATAATTATTCAGTCTGCCTATCGTGGAAGGAAAGCAAGAAAAATGGCAAGAGAAATACGAGCTGCAAGGAAGATTCAGGCTTTTCTTAAAATGGTTGTGCATCGTAGAAGATTTATTCAACTTAAAAGAGCAGCTATTACATTACAAGCCTACTACATAATGCATAAAACTAAATCAGAGTATGTAAGATGTAAAAAAGCAGCAGTTGTTTTACAGCGATGCTACCGATCTCATTTGACCGCAAAACAGCAAAGAAAAACTTATTTACAAATCCGGAAGAATATTATCATGGTGCAGGCTAGAGTTAGAGGATTCATTGAAAAGAAGAGATTTCAAAGAACTAAAGAAAGTGCAATAAAAATTCAGGTACTTGTGAATGTATATTCATATTTGTTTAGTAGATTATTCCTCACTCTTCTTACAAACAGCACTTTAAAGCCGAATGCTAGAGTTGGGTCCTGAAGTCTGGTCGATGGCAGGAACATATACAAATCTGACTTATTCACTTTTTACTGCTACTTATTCTAGCTAAGATGCTTCTTCAAACTTGAATCCTGATACGAAGGGGGAAAGGAGTGTTCTTTTAATATCTCTGTCTTTCTCCTTTATAATTAATAGTGGTTTAAGGAACATTTGCTTTGATTTGAATGAGAATGAAAACTTGTGTTGCAACCAGTGCAACCCACTAAGGGCCATAGCGTGAGGTAAATGGTAAAAAGTGGCGATGTCTGCTTGCCTTTTAAGACTCAGGTGATACGTCAGGGTGACACGAGTAAGTTAATTGTGTCAGTCACATTGGATTTAATAAAAGACCCAATTTTAGTCTCTAGCAATGTAGGTAGAGGATTTTTCTTCTTTCTGTACAGCGTAATTTGTCCTTTGAAAGGACAAGTGTGAAAAGTGTAGTCTTCTGATTTCTTGGATATGAGAAGATGTCCTCTGAGGAAAAGAAAATACTTAAATTCCATTTATTTAATTATTTTATCCCCCTCATTGATGGAATAAAATATTAGTACAATAGACCACTGGTAAGGAGAACATCTTGTCTTAAGGAAAAGAGAGAATATGTTTGTCTTAAGGAGAATATGTCTTACTATATAGCAACCTAAGTGTCTGTCTAGGGCAAGTTCTAAGGAGCTTAGACTACTTACAAAGAAATGTCACATGTGTGTGTATATATATGTATATATGTGTGCATATAACTATGTACACATATGTAACTGAGGATGAAGGGAGGCATTTTTACTGTTTATATTGTAAATTGTGGGAGTCTATGCTTTTAATTCTGCCTCTGGGAGAAGTTCTAATTGACTTCCTGAGATCTCTTTAGTTTTTTTATCCCAAGGAAAAGTGAAGGGATTTCTCCCCAGGATATTTTTAGAAGAGGAGGGACTTTTTTCCTCTAGATCATCAAGGAAAGAGAAATAGATAATACCATATAATAATCCTCTGAGTTACACTTGCTGTCCTATTGTTTATATCTTCTCTGTGGTAGACAAGAGGGATGTGTATTCCTTACTTCTGTTTCTTTCTAGGAAGTGGCAACTTGTTGGTCATTTTCTGAATGTATAGCTATATAGATCCTGAACCATTTGAGTAGAGTATGATAATTTTGGTTAAAAGGAAGAAAAAATAATAAATCAGAGGCTTTTTAAAAATTACTTATATTCTTGATTGTATAGCAATTTAACTTACTAAGTTGACCTATACTTAAAGTTATGCAAGCCTCTTCCATGTCCCATGCAAGTGGTGAAATGTTCCAAGGTTGTTGTGCCTTTGTCTTCCAAGGCATTTTTCCGTGGGTCTGTTCAGAGGCGGCGATACCTTCGGTACAAGTCTTCTGTCATCCTGATTCAGCAGCACTTCAGAGCCTATTGGATGCAAAAGGTTGAACAGCAAAGATACCTTCAAGCAGTAATGACTGCCACTGGGAATCAGGTAATTCTGTTTTTTTTTTTTTTAAATTATTATTTTTTCTTGTATTTATTTCTTCATGATGTAATTAATTTATTTAACTAGTGTTAGTGTGGCATTTCTCTGCATTTAACTTGCTTTATAAAATACTTTCTAGACATGATAAATTGGATAGACTCCCCATATCTGTAGTATTAAACCTAAAAACCTTTCATCTAAAGTAACATTTTGCTTTGTAAGTTTCATTTTAAGTGGAAAAAATAGGAGCCTTGATATTTTTCCCCCTTTTTCTTTCTGAATATTCAATAGGCATTATATAGAAGTTCTGCAGCCAAGCAGTTCACTGACAAAATGAGAGTAGCACGAGCAATTCAAGCTGGGTTTCTAGACTGCAAAGCACAAAAGGAATACGCATCTGTGGTAAAAGCTCCTTGCGTTATTCAGAGTCACTTCAGCAGCGTCGTGCAGCAGAGGATCTGGTAACACTGAACTGCAGCTTACATAATCTTCTCTATTTTTAAGAGCAGTTATTGTATAGCTTATTGCATTGCACTCTGCTAAATACCCGTAGATTCTGAAGTTTTGACCCTCAAGCATGTGTAACTATGCATGAATATAATCATGCTGGTGTGGCTGAGATTTGTTTTATGCAAAACTATTCTTCTGCTTAAATATTTTCTGGAATATACCTCAGAATCTTTAAAATTTTGCTTATTAGGGATCTTGGAAGAGAAGGCCATGAGCAATTTTTCTTCAGTTTTCAGGAAGGATATTCTTGATACTGTTAAGATTCCAGTTCAAACTAATGGGCTGAAAAACTATTCCCTTATAAAGCATAGTGCAATAATAAATTGCTTTGTACTTATTTGTTTAAACAGTTATATAGTAGATGCTTTACTAGATGCTCTTTTAGGAGAGGACATGAATGTAACTGTTACTTTAAAGTAGCTTTAGCTTTCCTTATCTTCCTTTAGCACCCTCAGTGTGGTTTTGAATTAAGAATGTTAGATATCACACCCTTGTCTGTGCCTTTTATGGCCCTGTTATCTGTCAGGTTTTTATATGTTTTTAAATCACCTTTTTATATCTACTTACCTCCAAAAACCTCCTGTGGTAGGTGTGAGCTACCCACTGTGGGAGGGATAATAGCTTTTTTTTTTTCTATTTTAAAATCATCTGCTAGCAACCTAGATATCCTTGTTTGATCTATCAAGAGTTGGTTAGTAATGGTTCCACTTTCAGCATATCTTCCTAATTTTTGTAAATGTGCATTGTTCTTTTCTCCTTCTCTACCTCTTGTTTTCCAATCCGAAGAATCCAGGCTTTTAAGACTTTCCACCTAAGTCAGAAGTTCCATCTTCTGCTGTTTTAATCATTCTTCTCTGACTTTACAACATCCTCTTTGAAACTAAAAGACCTGAACTGCGTGCAGTCCTCAAGGTGTAGCTGCATCGGACTTTTACATAACAGCTTTTATGTATGCCCCCTCTCTTATTTTTGGGATCCTTCCGTGATGGTGTCCTGAGAGGATTTTGACTGCTACTGTTGCATTGAACAGATAAGAAAGAATGTTTTCAAGTATATTAATTTGGTGCTTTTATGATTTTTGTCTGTTTCTTTTGTTGGCTGCTTTATTTTTATGTCCGAGTTACTGAGATTGAATTAGTGGATTTTTTCTTCTTTATTTAATTGAAATTATGTGTAAATAATATATCTTGCCTCTGTTCCAGCTTCTGCAAGTTTAATATTTCAATTAAAATTTCTTATTTTAAAACTAAAAAGCATTTTCATGTTAGGTTCCTGAAAATGAAGGTGTGTACAATTGCAATTCAAAGAAGATGGAGAGCAACCCTTACTGCAAGAAAAGTTCACCAGCAGTTTCTGGCAGCTAAAAAGGCTGCAGTTACGATCCAGTTGGCATATAGACAATACAGGGCTAGAAGACTAGTAAGAAAGGTATGTTTTCACTCTAAACCTTGCTTGGGTTGTTTATTATTAAAGACTTTCAATGCATTTGAGCTAACTCTTTTTTTTAATCAGTGTGCTAATATCTAGAAAAGAAGGCAGGGCCAAAACAAAAATTATTCAAATCAAAACTGTTCTATTTCAAACCATTCAGTTTGTTTGCTTTGAGCAACTAAGTTGTTCTCAAACTAACTTGTTCTCAAACGGTTCCAATCCTTGGATTGTCCTTCTCTATACTGGTAACAAGATGAAATGTAAAACTGGCCTGTTAGCTTAATGACTGAGAAAAGATATATAAGCGGTAATAGTGGTAATATAAGCTATATTACCACTATTTTTTACGTTCTCTGGGAAAAGAAAAAGACCTTTGAAAGTGTCAGAGTTGTTAGGTATGTTTTTGTTTCTGCTTGTGACAGAATTACTCTTTCAGTAATCAATGTACCCTTTAACAATCCTTTTTAGAAGAAGTTTCACGCTGCGTGTTTGATCCAGGCAACATACAGGGGCTTTAAGGAGAGAAGGAAGTTTATTCAACAAAAAGCTGCTGCTTTGGTCATCCAGAAGCATCTGAGAGGTTGGCAGGAAGGCAGGCTTCAGTTCATAAAATACAACAAAACTAGAAGAGCTGTCATTAGATTACAAGCATTTATCCGAGGCTATTTAGTCAGAAAAAAGGTTGGTATAATTCAAATTAAAATTTACTCTTTATGTAAAATATTTTCAGAGCAGAATTAATATCGCGGCTGTCAAGAAAATAAGTACCTGATTAGTTGTGGAACTTGGTTTCCTGATGATTGTTTTGAGAATTGGGTGAGTCAGTATAGATCAGGATACAAAATACACTTCAGTACTAAAATCCTTCTTCTTGTTTTTAAACTTTTGGTACCTTTGTGTGTGTGTGATTTTTCTCTCAGCTGATACTTCTATACCTCCAGCTCTTACTGTTCTGTGCTTTCTGTTAATGTTGTTGCTTATAGTCATTTCTCTATATTACACTTTATGCTTTAGGCCAATGTTAGATTGCTTCGCCTTTAGTTAGTTTAGCAATGTGGCTTTTTTTGCCTGGAAGATAACTACTTTCTGTGTATGAAAGGTAATGATGTTCTTTGGTCTCTTTTCCTTCTACAGATTTTGGAACAGAAACAAAAGCAGAGGCTACTGTATTTTACAGCAGCTGCATATCATCACATCTCTGCAATTAAAATTCAAAGGGCATATAGAATTCACCTTGTCTTAAAACATGCACGGAACAAGATCTCTGCTGTTCTAGTAATACAGGTTAGTGTAACTAAGGATGGATGAGTGGTTGTGCACAATAGTTTATTTTCTGTTTGCTAAGCTGTAATTTCACCCTGATCACATGTGAAAATGCGCAATAGAGACATTAAGGCTGCTTATTCCCAACTAGGCCCAGTAGGTCTAGACAGGATCGTACAGGAAGCTTAAGCATTTCCGAGCTGAGGCCGAGCGTGAAGGTTCGTGCTCCCTTTACCCCCTCAGGGTTGCTTAAGGAGTCCAAGTGTTGTCTCAGACAACCTCTGTACATCCTACCAGAGGCAGCAAAGATTGGACATGACATTTTTGAAGGTGTCAAAGACATGCGCTGCAGAGCATCTTCCTACCTAAGGCAGCTCCTGGGATTCAGGGATGTTTGCGGATGTTTTTTAAACTGTCAGTGGTACTGGAATCTGCTGGAGTTGTCATGTTTAATGTAAACGTTATATTTAATCTAGGAAGTAGATGTCAAACTACTACATGTCAAACTTTGCCCTCTTCCTCCTAAATACATATCAGTAATCTCTCCCTGTTAATTGTATCTTTGCCTTAAAGCAGCAGTGTGTGGGATGGAAGAGGTCTTTGCCTAGGTTTGTCACACTGCCCTCCGTTTTTCTGCTTTCTGTATAGAGGGGGAAGACAGGGAGCAGGAAATGAGAGAAGTGGGGCAATGGCCCAAATATTTCCTCAATCTTCCACAGTCTTGCCCTTCAGCTATTCTGGGTCAGAGCTGTATCATGGTGGTGCTGTTGATCACCTTATCTGTCAAAATTCATGTTAAAATTGTTTATCATTACTTGTTTAGGATGGGGAATGGGAATTAATGAAAAGCCTTAGGTAAATATTTTACTCCATTAACTTTAAACAGAGATGGTTCCGAGCAAAAGTACAACAAAAACGGTTTCAGAGAGACTATGAAAGAATCATTTGGTTACAACGCATGGTTCGAGTCTGGCTGAGGCGCAGGAGCGACGCAGCGACCGTAATCCAGCGAAACGTGCGCAGGTTCCTCGCCCGCAGGCGCAGCAGAAAACTGGCGGCTGGAATAACCAAGGTGCAGGTAAATACTCGTGTAAGAAAATAGATGTGCTTTTCCTCGCTTTCTAATGGGTTTGGGGGAAGAGGAAGAATGTTTATTTTGTTTTGCGAATGTGTCGGTTGTGTTGCAAACTGTTGACCTTGTGTTAGACATCAAAACTAAGTGCCAACAGACTATGAAATAATAGTAAGCAGATGCTGTTTGAGATGGCTTATGGGGACACATGGGGCTGCGCGTATATATGTGTGTATAGATATATGTGTGTATATACACACACACCACACGCTTGTGTGCTTGTTTTTTTCCTTAAAAATACAATATTTGGAAGGTAAGGTACTAAATTTGATTATTGACTAGTTAAAAATTAATTGGAGTTATGTATAAACAATTCTTAACTTTTAATGGAAATTCTACTATATTGTCACTTATGTTCACTTCTTTTTCCTTTGAAATTCCTTTTCTGTAGGCATTGTGGAGAGGATATTCTTGGAGAAAGAGCAATGACACGGCAAAAACTAAAGCCTTAAGACTAAGTTTAATAAAGGCTAATGAAAAGAGCAGAGAAGAAAACAAATTATGTAACAGAACTGCAATTGCCATTAAATGCCTTCTAAATTACAAACATATTTCTTATATTCTTGCAGCATTAAAGCATCTAGGTCAGTATTTCCTTTTACCATAACTAGTAGATGGAGAGGATGGCAGAAGTTGGGATTTCTTAGCTGAAAAGGATTGATAATACCTTTCTCTTGCATTGTGAAATCTGAACGGGCTGGAGAGGATAAAATAGGGATGATTTTTTTCCAGACTAATAACAGTTTATTAAAACCATTATTGATTTTTTTATTTTTTAATAAATTTGAAGAGTTTGGCAGAGCAAGATAGTCCTGTATGTATCTCTGGTCTGCCTAATTCTAGATAATAGTTTTTATATGAAAGACTGCTATGAACATATCAAGATTTTCTTAACTGTCAGACAATATAAGTGGCCTGTGGATTGTATTGTCTGGCTTAATTTTGATCTGAATATTAAAGTGATCAGTTTAGAAATACTTGAAAAATATGAATCAGTAATTACTGATATTTACTTTACTGGGCCTATTTAAAAAATGAGAAAGCCCTATTTTTTGGAAAATAAAATGATTAGGCTTCACGATTTTCTTTATTATTATAGAGGTGGTTAGCAGGCTGTCCCCAGTCTGCTGTGAAAATATGGCCCAGAGCACAGCCATCTTCATTATTTTTGCTCTGATACGGAATTGCAACCGGAGTGTCCCATGTATGGATGTGATCAGATATTCAATTCAAGTTCTACTTAATGTTTCAAAGGTAATTTTGATATTTTACTTCTGCAGTTTTGTAAGTTGTAAAGTACTTTTTTATTTCAGAGAGATTTTTTTTGAAGTTCTCATTTATCCATAGAATATCTGAATGATTTTGAGCATTAAAACTAGTGTTTTATTCTACATCCATCCTGTTGATGTTTATACTCGATGCCTTTTATTCTTATTTCACGGGGAAAAGGAGGAATGTTCACACTGTGCTGAAGAATGACTATGTTTTAAGCGTAAAATCAGATTCTGTGGAGTTTTAAACAAGAGAAAAGCATAAAGGGTAGCGTTTTGTTTCTGAAAGCCTTCATGAATGAAGTGGTAACATAATCTGACGTATTCTTCTACTGACAGTTTCATAGTATGGCTCTTAAATTTACCGTTGAGTAACTTGTGACTGTGGCGGTGTAATATTTACAAAGTGATTTTTCATCACTTTAGATATCAAACTATAAGCATACCTAAAGGATGATTTTTTTTTTCTTTTTTTTCCTTCTAATTTGAAATATAACTTTAAGGTCTGTTGACATAACCTTTTTTGTCTCTCATATGACAGTATGAAAAAACAACTCAAGCAGTTTATGAAGTTGAAAATTCTATAGATACGTTACTGGACCTACTACAAATGTACAGAGGGAAAGCTGGGGACAAAATTTCAGAGAAAGGTGGAAGTATTTTCACAAAGACCTGTTGTTTGTTGGCCATTATTTCAAAGGATTCAAAGAGAGCTTTGGTGAGATTTAAATGTTTTTTAGCAGTTTGTTTAACCATATTTGGGTTTTGTCTTTGTTTTTTTCTTCTCTTCTTCTGCTACCCATTACAGCTGTAAACTTGATTGCAGCTAAATTCTGTTGATATAAAAATGCATTTCCAAGATGGGGATGTATTTGTATGCGTTGGTCACCCAGAGTCCTTTGATAGCATTGGGTTCTGAACGTGCACTTCTTGCATGACTCTAATTTTGCAATCCTTCCTGTCACAGATTTTTGGAGATTACTTTTTAGCACTTATCTACTTTAGATACATTCTTTTTTGTTGCTGATTGATTAAACCTTTTTCAACCTTTAAAAAATTACTTTTGCTTGAGCAGTAAAAGTTAAGATTCTATCTTTTTAATTAAAAAACGTCAGGAAATTTTTCTGACATCGTGCTGACATACCCTGTTGTGATGTAGACATAGCCTGCTTTGGAAGGAAATTTCCTTTCTGTGCTGAGCTGTACAATTATTCCCTCACCTCTATCTAGTGTCATAATCTTTTGTTACAACTGCTAATTTGTGCCTCTTCATTGGAGACGTATGCTGATGACATACAAATTTCTCATTAAGACCAACTTGAGAATGTTAAAATCTGACCTTCCGGAGCTGCTTGAGTTTTCTGCCATCCCAAATAGTGTAGCAATTGCTAAGCGTTTTGATAGCATTAGGCTGCTGAATAACAGTACATGTGTCAGCCTTAGAATGATTTCACTGTCTTTGTGAGTAGAAGCTCAGCTTGAAATAGGAACATTCAGTTTTCATTGACTAAGTTTCTTTCCTTGATTAGTTAAGTTGCTTTTAAATTAACAATATTCACAGTGTATTCTTTTCACCTTTTCTCAGGAAATTCGAAGCATGCCAAGGGCAGTCACTTGCATTCAAAGCCTCTATAAACTTACTGCTCGGAAGCACCGAATGGATGCTGAGAGAACACTTGTGAAACAGAAAACAAGCACTTGCACTAGTGGAACTCCCTTTGTTCCAGTAACTCCCGTAAGAACGAAAACAGTTTCAAGGTAAGAGCTTGAAAATCAGTCTGCTGTATTTCCTGTGGAAATGTACTGTTGTAATGACAATCCACCAATATTTTCACAGAATCAAACCAGACTGGGTTTTGAGGAAGGATAACATGCAGGAAATTGTGGATCCTCTGCAAGCAATTCTGATGGTGATGGACACGCTTGGTATTGCGTGCCACTGAAATGTAAATTATGTATATGAAAATGCATTTGTATAGTATACACGTAGCAGACAGTTGGGCCAACAGATTTGATTATAAACGTAAAAAGCTATTCTGGATTTTTTTTCCTGAGTCTCAATTAATGTTTTTTTAACTTTTTAATATTGTATAAAGGTTTTGAAATCCTGTTTTGTACTACTGCTAAAATCAATTGTACAATAAAAGCAAAAGTCTTGGATATCTCATTACTGCATTAATACTGTTATTACACAATCTTACAGATAGTGTGGTATTCCCAAATATTGCTTGCCGAGTTCCGTTAAATACCATGTAATCCAAGCGTGGACTTGCCCAATGTGGAGAGGCACAGATGTGAAGGACAGTCATTTCAAAAGCGGCTAGTGCTTTGGAGGATTTGAGTTTACTTCCTGGTGAGCTAGAGAGGATCCTATGTGCCATTAGGGAAAAAGATTATAAGAAGGAACATGGGGATGTTTCATAAAAGAATTTAGAAAGGTGAAATTGTGACCTGTATATTTTAGAAGTGACAACTGAAGAGGACTTTATTCTGATCCAGCCAGCAATAAGAAAACCATTTT
>JAVCKT010034352.1:0-12562 GCA_032273925.1 Rhynchotus rufescens
AAGACGATCTGATAATTGCTAACACACTTGGACTCTTCTTAACCTCCCCTGTGCTGGCCCTGTAAGTGTGTTCGTCCTGCAGAGGAAGCACGAGAGGCTGAATATTGTTCTGGGGTGGCTGACAACGCTTTTGGAGAGACTGTTGGGAGCTTCTCCGCTGGCTGAGTGGAGCCGTAGTCTCCCTGAAACAGGAGGCTGGTTTTTAGTAGAGCTTTAGCTGCAGACGGGTACCTGCACCCACAGAAGACATCTGGGACTCTAGGGATCATTGATACCTCGGCACAGCCCTCAGTGCAGCAAACTGCCTTTCAGCCACGTGCTGGGTTTGTAGCCTGCGTAGTCAGGAAGGCCTCGTAGTTTGTCACTTCCCAAGTTCTCCAGGATTTTATTGAAAATAGATTTCTCTTTCCTATACATCTTCCTCCTGCCATGTGGCAAACTGCGGAATGTGAAAGCTGCAGCACTGGAATCTGGAGCATGACGGTACCAGCACATCACATACGTCCTATACCTGTACTAAAATACTTCGGACACTTCAGTGGCCTAGCTTTTATATATATATATATATATATATATATATATATATATTTAGCATTTAGTGTACTGCAGCCCTGCTCCTAATTAGGAAATATAATAAGAAGCTGCATCGAGCAAAATCCAACATTAACTTTCTTCACCCTGCGAGACTCATCTTTGAGAAAGAATTTGTTAATTGTCCTGTATTTTTGTGTGGTTTCCGTTGTTGTCATCGTCTTTTTTGTTTTTATCCATCTTCCCCGGTGTTTCTATTTGTATTTGCAGAACACATGGTATTTGCCATAGTCTTTACTGGCAGTTTTGCCATAATAGAGCAACACAAGAAATAACCTAAGAAATTATTGGTTTTATTTAACTCTCTAAATGAACCATAAAGCCATAAACTTGTGGAGTGTTACTCATTTTATCCCAAGTTGGCTATCCAAGGACAAGGGCAAATTGGTAAATACAGGTGCTTTTGCTTAAATTTCCTAATTTATATAATTTTTACGTTAAAGAGGATCATGTAGAATTCAGCATACAGGAAAGAAGCATTCTAGAAATACTGTGTTCATATTAGCAGCTGAATTTGAGAACACTAGTAGTGCAATAGAGAGTACGAAATCTTTGACGTTTCTTCAAAAACAGTCAAAAAAAGCCATCCTGTTCAAAATCATTGGAACATATTAGCAGAGAGAACAACGGTGGGATAGTATTCCAGTTTGTATCAGGAATTTGAAGACAAATACTCTATGGAAAAAAAAAATTAAAGATGATAAATAGGCTGGTTTAAACACATGCAAAGCCTCACAGCATTGCTTTTACTGTCGCTGAATTTAGTCACTTCCATGGGAAAAACGCCACTTATTTCATAACCTTCTGCAGAAGGCTTGGGAGCAGGTTTACACTTGAGCAAACAGGGGTATTACACATCCATAGAGAAGTGAGTATTTAGGATTCAGCACGTCCCATCCTCTGACATGTTATTAATACCTTCAACCAGAAGTCATGCCAGCACAGCAGGCTTCCAGGCTCGTCCTCCTGCTGGGAAATCGCCGGATTTCATCTCATCTTCCTTGAAACCTTCTTTTCTTACAGTTGGGCAGTAGTGCTAGCATTTGCCCAGTCATAAGTAAAACGATCAACGGGGAAAGAAATTAGTCTTTAGATAAAGCACTCACCTCTTTATAATAAAGAAATACAATGCATTAGTGAGGATTTAAAACGTTAATGTGGTGTAGCTTAACTTGCCCATTATTTTATCCTGTCATCTGCAGTACTTTAGATGCTTGTTTTTCAGGCCTCTTAGCTTGGAATTACTGGGGGTAAAGCTGGCCAAGCTTGATGAAGGATCTCTGAAATGACTCCGTAAGTGGGCAGGGTCCGCACCCTGTTTGGAGCTGACAGGGGAGCAGGGGCCACGGTGGGCACTGAGAGCTGGGGTGATGTGAACGGGGGCCGGGGTGGGGAAAAGGGAGACGTGGCTTTACCTGTTTATCAATATACCCATTTTCTGTGGAAAGGAGTGCAGAGTTGATGGATCTATTGACGGAAGCAGCAAATATGAAGATACCTGTTTTTCATGAAGTCTAGGTGAAATTTAGAGCATTGCTATGCAGTCAAGTAAAGTGTTCCAAAAAACAGCCAGAATTCCATTTCCTTTGGCCTACTGTATCTAAGTTGTTAAGAGTCTTGCTTTGAGATTGGGGAATAGAAGAATAGAAAAGTAGAAAGGCACTCTCATAGCGAGCAAAAACTGAAATGTCTTTGTTTCCTAGCATAGATATTTGTAAAGTCTGGAGAATAGACCCTTAAAGTCTATTTATTCATATCACAAAAACCACGTTAAAATAATGCCAAGAGTTTAAGCAAAACATTTACAGAGAAGGATAAACTTGCTAATTCTTATAGGAAAAGTGTTCAGAATGCGTGGGCAGGATGCATTTAAAGGAGTGAGGCTGGTGTGCAGCTCTTCCTCTTTATTATCCAGCGTCATCAAGGGCAGTGGTTGGCATGAGCAGGGGCAGAGAGGGATTCAGGGAGGGATTCAGGGAGTGAATCATCACCTTGATTCATTTTCATCCTTGTGGTCTGGCTGATAGGATTTCAAATGTGTCATTTTCCTTCTTGAGTTCTTGCCTTGCTTTCTGCTTTTTTGCTTGTTTATTTTGTTTTGATTTACATGAGGTTTGTAGGAAGCCACGCTCTGGGGCCCAACAGCACAGCATGCTAAGAAAAGTGGCCACGATCTGCCTCTCCCAAAGTAAAGTTTTCCAGACTCATGCATTATGGAGTGTCTTTGGTCTTTGTTGTGCATGAACCCAAATTCGGATGATTCTTGGCCCTCTTTAGTGATAAACAACCATTAGAGAGAGAGAGAGAGGGAGGGGAAAAAGTGTCTTCTTTCCAAATGGTTCATATTTTGAAATTGCTTTCCGATCTGTGGGTAATTACATTTACTAATTTCTCATGGAGAGCGTTGCTTACTGTTGGAAATGGTATTTTAGGCTGTCATTAAAAAAAAAGAAAAAAAGAAAAAAGAAAAAAGTCATAGTCCAGATTTTCATTTTGTGGATTCTCACGCAACCTGTGACAATATTCAAAGGATTTGTTGTTCTCTTTAGATGAACATGACCTTACGTGACTGGAGGCTAACATTCTCAGTGTGAGATAACTGGATTATTTCCTAGAAAACCCGCCACTTCTTTTAACAAATATTTGTTCCAAACCTACCAAGGGTCAAAGACCAACGTTACCACTGAGGACAGTGGACAAGCTTCTTACTAATGACTCCTGGGGCAAGTTGACTTAAATCCTCCTAAATGAATTAAGTAAGGTAAATCTATTGACTGCTCGCTGGCCTTCTCTTTTTTTGACAGAAGAAGATTAATACAGGGGCTGCCTCCTGCAGCTTCGTTAATAAATATTCACGGAGACGCCCTGCAGAGAGATCTGATTCGGATTCTGCAGGCATCGGGCAGCCTGGCCATGAACCATGGGGACTCAGCTCAGCAAAAGGTAATCAGTTTAAGCGCAGAAATTCTATGAAGTCTTTTTCTTATTATTATCTGAAGTAATATTTAATATAGAAAATTTTCCTTTGGAAAAATTGGAAAAGCATCAGGCAGAGGAGACTGTTTCCTGAAAGATATAAAACTTGTTTTTCAAAAATAGCTTAGAAAAACTAGCTCAAGATTTGATAAGCCCAAATAATACTGATTGGATAGAACATCCAGCAAGCTCTTTCCAAGTGTGGATGGGGAAATTCTTCCATGCGGTTTTCCACTTCTTTTAGTCTTTACTGTGCGACATTCCGTAGAAACAGTTTTAAATAAATAAATAAATTGCATTTAAAATGGTCATAAAATGGTTTCCGCTTTATTACTCCTTACAGTATTACTCCTTCCAGCGTTTGGCTTTTTTGTTTTCTAGTTTTTACTTCTGTACAAAGGAAAATTATTTTTGGATGGTGTCACAGAGATTTTGCCAAGTCCCTGTTGTAGGTGGCGTTATGTTCTGAGAAGTGCCATGTAGTGATAATTCTAGAATATTAATTTTGCCCTTTAAGCAGTATTTTTGCATTGTATCCCCCCTGCAGTACAGAAGCAGCTATAGTACAGGGACAGAAACTAGAGAGATATCTTAGACAGCGTCTTGAGGGGAGAAGGTTAATATAATACTAAGGAGAACAGATTTAGTGAAGCTAGAAATTTTACATGATGTTTTCATCTCCTTTAGTCATGTCAGACTTATATAAAATGTAGCTGCCTGGATTACATCCATCAGGAGGTGAATTCGGACCTCCTAGTTAGGGCAGGGTGATAGTTCACACGTCTAATTAAACTTTATTTTTGTCAGAGGATCAGGCAGTCTGGATGCCAAAAGATAACTTCTGCTTTGTTGTTGAAGTTGGTTGACTGCTAATATGTGCTGTATTACCACACAGACTGGCACATTTGCTCTTCATTAGAGTTGCATTAGAGACCTTAACAATATAGATGAAGTACCTACCAAATGAACTAGAATAATTACTGAACACAGTGACACTATTACCCCTAAATTTTCACTACCAGAAGGATTAACTGTGTAATTCATCACCAAGTGATTTAACAGAGTGTCATAACTCCTTCTTTTCACCATAAATTATAATCCGAAATTGCTTTTGTAATAGTAATTGTTTTATCTTTATATACTGTACAGTCTACATGATTTAACTAGTACTTGTAGCAGGATTTCCCAAGAATAAAGAAAGCAGATGCCATCAATGGTAATTTAAATAAGAAAAGACATACTAAGTGGCGCTTCTTGCAAGTAATATAAAACAATTAGCTTTGACCTGCTTTGGAGGTTGTACTTTTTTGCTGTAACCTGTTATGTTTTAAAATAGTATGGAAGGCAATTTTGATTTGATGACATTATTTGAGGCGAAGGCTCTGCGTGAGGACAGAGGTGCATAAATCAGATGGCAGCTTGGCTGCATGCAGCGGCCGCAGCGGAGCAGGAGTGCAAATTCCAGCCTTCCAGATAAGTCTGCAAAATGTTTGCAGAGTTTGTGCCACCGATCTCAATATCCCGCTAAACATTTCGTCTTGTAAAACCAGTAGCTAGTGACCTAAGCTAGTGTTTGGAACTAAAGTGTTGATGCTTTGGGCTGATTCTAACCTGATAGAAAGCCCTGTGAAATAGAAATGATTGCTTTGGAGGAAGTCAGTGCAAAATTAGAGAGAAACAGACTGTATATGGAATATATTTATGTGTACGCTAGCAGCGTCACTCAAAGATGCAGATTAGAAGGACTTGATTAACATCTTTTCTGGAATGAGGAATATATGAGGTTCCACTGTTAAGATATTTGTCTAAAAGTGCAGACATGCTAATAGATTTAACTATTTGGGAATCTCAAGCCAATTCTCTTGTGCTATCCCTTGTTCTCATATATGACTTAAAAGCAATTATTAGCCCTTTTAAGGGAATTATTCTTGGAGCCTGGATGGACTTTCTAAGAGCCATCTTATCTCTCCTGTTGAATTTTGTACGCAGGTAATTGCCAGATCCTTTTCATTATTGATGGCTGGGGATGAATACCTTTTATTTATATCTGAATGTATAAATTAGAAAAAAAAAATCAGTTAAAGTGAAGGTTGCAAAAGGTGTTATTTTCGTGAGAACATCAATTTTGCATCTAATGTCAAGAATGAAGGATTCAATTATTCAACAGTGTACTAAGATGAAAGCAGTATGAATTATGGTCTGTACATGGAAAGCAAAATATTTAATAGATTAGCAGATGGGCTGTCGGAAATGGGTGTTGTGTTTTAAGCTTTCGGGAGCTGTGGCAAGTCAAGTTGGAGACTTGCTGTCAGTGCAGGAGTTAGGCTGCTTCATCAGACAGAAACTATAGCTAAACTAGAGCTTTGCTCATCGGACGTGGTGAATTTGCCATCCAAATACGCTGTTCTCGAGCGATAACAGTTGCATATTTTTGAGAGCTGTGTAATTTAGCTGTGTAATTTATAATAATCTATGCCTGCAGAATCAAGCTTAAAACTGTAAATGGCATCTTAATTTATGAGTGCATGTTGAGTGTTATTTTTGCTAAATACTTTTTTTCTTAAAATACCTATTTTTAATACATCATTTTTTGACTTCTTTTCTTGAATGCTCTTTACTGATCGCTTTTCCCACCAACATGTTTGGTTTTGCAGCACTAAGTCCAGCAATAAGTAGAGAACACAGCAGTAGTGCTTAACAGATTCCTGTTGTCCAGAACATGTTGAAAAACAACAGTGATGTATGGCATCTAAGCTGAAAATCTGTTAGAAGTTTAGAAATTAATTAGTTATTTTGATTCCTAAAAGGAATTTAAAATGTTTCAAATGAGGTCCTGAGTCTTTCAGCTGTTTGTAATGCTGCAAGCTTTCATCCATGGAACCACAATATATGACTGTTTCTCCATGAAAATAAGCAAGTCAGATGGGCAAAAGGATTGCAATAACGGAATTTTATAGAATGAATATTCCTAATTGCGACATAACTAGCAACCCTCAAATTAGTAGTCATTTTTGCTTTACAGTTTTTCCATCTATTATGGGTTTATTTCGAGGACTTTGTTGTAAATTTGACATTATGTTTTTAAATTTATATTCTGAAAGGACTTAGTGACTGAATGTGATCAGATTAACCTTCTTAATTGTGTCAGTAGTGAGCATTTTAAGAACTCAACTCTGCCCATGTTGTTTATTTTTTTTTTTATCTAAAATAAAATTTGTTTACCTACTGGTATAATAGTTGACTTCTTCAGTATACAAACCTGTTCCTGCATATATCAGACTGAGCTCTAGGTAAATCTGTCCCCAGGAGTCACTGTGCAGATGGGCTTTTGAAAAATCAATCCCCATGCCCTATTTCCTTTGGGAGAAGGCAAAAAAAGAAAGGTGTTTTATGGAAGGTAAGGCAATGCACCATTTTCCGAAGTTGATAATTTATTTTTCTTCCACTGTTACAAAATGAATGCTGGTTTTGGCATGATTTTCAACCTTAATACTAAATGTCCAGAGATGCTCTTCCTCTTGAAGATCAGTGTCACACATCTTAAAAGGAGCTTGTCAAGTCACAGCTCCAACTCTGAGGCCCCACAAAACAGTTTATGGTTACAAAACAGGATGAAATGCTCATGAAGGTACCTCCATACAGTTTCACTCCTAGAGATCTGAAAGTGTTCATGGGTTCTCATCTACGCCTCAGCTAATCCTAGTTAATTTGTTTTTAAGCTCTTGAGTTGAATGATTCTCCAAGGCCTTTCCCGGTTGCTTTACAAACCATTTTTAGACTCTTGGATGTTTTTCTTTTCCACTGTAAAAGTGGATGTTCTGATGCCAATAAGTCAAGAGCTAAGAGATTCACTGTTTTATTTAGTCTCTTCATTTCATTTTCGTTCCTAAGAAGGCTAAGTTGCATGCAGAGACAGGCTCTTCGTGGAACTTCACAGCAGTAAGACAAGAGGGAACAGGCACATGTTGAAACGTGTGATATTTTGATTAGATGCAGTAAAAATCTTTTTTTAATCCGAAGGATAAATCTCTATGCATTGAGATATTGGAGCATGGAGGTGCTGGAGCGGATCCAGAATAGGACAAGAAGCTGGTGCAAGGGCAGAAAGGAGCGACAAGAACAAGAGGACCACGGCAATGAAGACCTGTTTAAAGTGAGTATTGACAGACTTTCCAAAGTTTCTGTTGTAAGAAATTTCAGTTGCCTTAGACTGCACTGCAGGAGAGTTTTGAATACTGTAGCATGGAAGAGAAATGAAAATCCAGGGCTCAGCAGCCTTCGCGAGAGCTTTCAGTGCATCTGACTCGATTTGGAAGGGCCTCTGTGAACAAAACAAGTAAATTAAGCAATTATCACCAAAGTTCGTTCATTTTTGGAGAGGAGGGGCAACTTTCTTTACATAAGGTAGAATTCATTCTTGTAGCTAGAATAAATGCATCTGAGGACTGAAATGTTTTTGGGGCTCTGTTTTTCCCATCGTGGAGCCTAGATGTAATCACTGGGATACAGAGATCACTTTTCTTGTTTAGGTTAAGCTTAAGAAGAGACAAAAGGGAAATACTTGTTGGTTGACCCCTGGCCCCCATCTAAAATAGAAGGAGAATAGTGATGAATCTCCAAAGTCAGCTAGTATAGTAGAGTGCTTGGTATTCTAAGGAAACCATTGTGTATTCCCTAAATAGTTCATTTTGTTTTCTAAAGTTATGAAAAACTCACTTTATTGAAATGCATGTTGTTGCATCGATTTTTCTAAAATACACCTTGTTATCTTTTCTTTGGTAATTGGTGACTGGTAATGACTTTGGCAATTTAACATGTTCTTGCAGACACTTTTCCTATTCCCCCAGATAACTGAAGTCAAGAGAGAGGGCCTGTCTGTCAATCTCTGATGCCTGTCAACCTGCTTGATTGACAGCTCCTGGTCCCACAATAGAGACCATTTCTGCAGCCCCCGTTCGGTTATTTTCTTCTTTCCTAATACTTGTGGGGATGCTGTTTGCTTTATAATCTGTATTTAAAATCCAACTTGGAATGAGGCCAGTTCCTGAGAAATTATCACAAAATCTTGTTAGCTTTGTATCAAGAAAACTCTCCAGAGAGTTTCTTAAGCTGTGATTCCACCTTCAGAAATTGCCTTAGCTCAAAAGCTAAGCTTTATTCTTTATCCAGGATCCCCTTTAAAACCCAGCAAAGAGGCTGTGACGTCTGCCCAGTGTGTTTTGATAAAAGACTATAGGTAAAGTTGTTCGTGCTTTATTTTAGTTGGGAAATTCTTCCTTGTGGGATAATTGGCACAGTTTTCTGCATGTAATGAGTATAGGCAAGTTCCATGAGACTGAGGGCAGAGAATGGGAAGGATATGGGCTTTGACAAGGAAAAACTTTATTTATGGAAAACAAGGAAAATTTGTAGCAAGAAGATGACTCCATGTTTTGTAGTAAAAATGAAAAGTAACCTGTAATTGCTTGTTCCTAAAATTATATCATTCCTTAATGAACGAATATTTTGAATTGTAGTTCAGAATTTTGTTGTTAATGATGGACAAAGATAGATAGATAGACTAAGGCTGGCTCTCTGCTGTGGAAAGAAATCTTCACTTTTGTAAGCAATAGGCTTTTACCTGAAAGTTAATTCTTCTGTTTTTTAAAATTAGAAATAATGTGAATGAAAAACTAGTTGCTTCTGCTGTGATGGAGTAAACAGAACTGATGTGTCAGTGGGTCAACTAGACCCATTTTTTTACTGTTCCTCATAGTTAAATTCTTGCTGGCTTAGAACTCTTTCTGTGACCAGTCTTTGAATTCTTTATCCTCCTCCAGTGTCCTTGCTGAGAAAAAGTGAACAAAAATGCATCTGTTTTCTGCATAAAGCAGTACTGTTGATTTAAATAGTGGCATAATATTGGTACTGTTGTTTCCCGTTTTTCCATCAGCAGTTAATTTGCTTTCCTGATTATGCTGTGCTGCAGCAGGAGACTTTGTAGAGCTTTCCACAGTGATGTGCAACGTTGTCGCCCTGAGGTCCACATCTAGCAAGGTCACTATCAAAGGGTGAATATGGTACGTTAAAAAGAAAGAGATGGGCAGTAAGAAGCAGAAATGCAAAGCATCTAAATATAGGCTGTTGTCAAAAGAGTTCATAAACCTAGCAAATGTCCAGAAAAGCCAGGTGAAGGAAGAATGAAAACCAGCTGTTTTGCAAAGACTTTCATGCAAAAGGGTACGTGTCTGTTCTCTGAATGTGATCAGGAGTTATTAGACCTTCAGTGTCTCGGTTTGGGAGGTGACACTTCGTCAAACAAAGTCAACTTTAACAGTGCCGCGTTTCCGTGATGAGAGCAGCGAGGTCCAAGCACATCGGGATGCATCTAGCTCCTCATTGATCCACTGGGAATTTTTTTATGTAAGTAAACAGAAGCCTGCCTCAAATTGCACAGACTGGCAGAGGCATGATTTCGGAAATAACTTAATATTTAAATAGCTTTGTCAATTACAGCAGTTCAAGCTAAAACAAACCAATGTTTTCTAGAATTAGTTTGGCTAAGCAAGTGTGGCAGTTTGTAGCCATCGAACTTCAGATGAAGCTAGTCAACAAGTAAATTGCCTGATATCTCCATTAATTCTTTCCTTCCTGTCCTCATAGTCTGTTGGGCTAAATCCTCTGCAGCTTCCTTTTTGTTTATTCATTTTTTTTCCTCTCCCTTCCTTTTATATTTATATGTGGAATATTTAATGTCCTGATTGTCACTGTAGTCACTGTATAAAACACAATGACAGAAACTCAGATTTTTGCACACATTGAATATTTTGATAGACTCACCCAGTTGTTGTACTTATTAGTCATTTCTAAGGACACTAATGAGTTGTATTCAGGGACTAATGAGAACTGTAATGGCTAATGGATGTTTACAGCATTGCTGGGTTGCACCGTGTGATAATGCGAGCACCAGTTTCAGTCCCTTCAAGCCTTTAATTGGCACCATCTGAGGAGTCTTTAATTACATTTCAGCAGACCATAAAAACCTCAGAGAAATCAATAAGGGGAAATTGGCAATCCTGCCCGGAGTGGCCAATTGTTCTCATAGATGCCTTCTTTGAATGCCACAATCAAGATAATAAATTCCTTTAAAAGTCCTTTGAGAACTAACTTTAAAACAGACTCACTAAATTTTTTTTTTTCCTGTTTCCTCTTTGTTTCTGTTAATTGAAACCTCAGGTAAAATTTTCATGTCTGTTGTTTTGTGAAAAGGATTTTGTGACGTTTGTGTTGATTGGAGATACCGATGAGACTCACCACTCTATGGAGACCGTTTCTTTATGAGCACATGTAACTTTGAAGTACGATTTTGGGAGATTTATTTAAATAGATTTGACTAAGCTAGTAAGCAAGAAAGGTTTGTTAGTACTTTTCAGCAATTTTTCTAATGAAATAAATTATCACTAGAGTTTTACAAGCCATAAAGCATTTATTTACAGTCAAATTCAACCAACATGCTGAAGTTTGTTTTCTTTACTTACGGCATATACACTAATAAGTATTAGAGAGATTATATTCACTTTAGTGGAAGTAGGTATTAAAATTAGGTTTAAGTAATGAGCAGTCCTTTTGTTCTTTGTGATCTATTTTTGTCAAAGTACTTTGGATAGCAATTAAGATTCAAGAGAGAGAAAGAGTATTCCAAAGTTCTTTGTTGGGTTGGAAATCTCTCCTTAGTTCTAGATACATTAAAAAAAGAAAATGACTAAGCTCTTATTAACAACTAAAGCTTTTAATATATATATATATGTGTGTGTGTGTGTGTGTGTATATTTTAACATCTGAAGTGTATTGACTTATTAAAAAGGGAAATGTTTCAGTAACTAAAATAAATGTGGTGGCTTGTTATTGTGGCTTCTGTGGCAGAGCACAAGCCAGAGCTCAAGTCTACATTTGCTCTGTTTTATTTTTCTCATTTTAATTATTGTTCCGTTTGAAGAAAGTCTTTGGTTTAATTTAATATGTTGATTTTTTTTCTAGAGGAGACTGTTCTATAAAGGCAGCCCATGTTTTGCCTTCAATTTTTAGTATGTAGTCACTAAATTCTAGGTTGTAAAAGGTAGAGAGTCATGCAGATTATGTTTAAATCCAGCAGTATACCACTTCCCATGGAACCGAATGGGATTTTTTCATAACGGCTTGATATTATTCTATTAGAGTTTCACTAAATCAATTTCAAGTGTTTCCTGAATTATAATGTTCCGAATAATCTGTGCAGCAGATGAAATTCACTTGGATTTTGTTGTTACTGGGCGTTTTCCTCTTGTTGACACTGAAAAGTGGTTTATGGTTAAAATCAAAATAATTTATTCCTTTTTTTTTTTGCGGTCAGAACAAACATTTTCCCAGCACAATAGTTGAGCTTATGCTCAGGTATCTACAGACAGGTTATTTTTGCCTGTGGCCTGTCATTCCAGTGGCTAGTATGCGAGGAATTTGGGGAGGAGAATGTTAGAAGTGGAATATATGAAATGCTAAAATCACAACGTGCTGCTTAGAAGGGAAGAGTGGGAGGTCGGCTTTGGAGGAGGGTGAGAAG
Organism: Rhynchotus rufescens; assembly: GCA_032273925.1. NCBI lineage: Eukaryota > Metazoa > Chordata > Aves > Tinamiformes > Tinamidae > Rhynchotus > Rhynchotus rufescens. The sequence continues at coordinate 12,143 of JAVCKT010034352.1, forward strand.
GGTTGTTTCTCCATGCTGGTGTGGCGAGTCCATCCTGAGGGTAGGTGAGGAGCTGAAAGGCCACCACGTGTTGAGGGAACCACTACGGGCTTTGTGTTTGACCCCACTGCCCGTGAGGGTCGAGCAGGCCGGCGGGATGCTCAGAGGGAGACCCAAAAGAGAGGAGCAGATGGCAGGTCGGCTTCATGGCCGTACCGCGTCACATCCCCTCTGGAAGCGCGCTGGAACACGAGACACCTCAGGGCTCGTCCCGCAGGATTAGGAGTTCATTTTTTGCTTCTTCAGGAGAGAATATGGACTCCCTGCCGCACTGGCCTCCTGCCACACAGACGCTGTGGCCTACCGGGTGACGGGCACAGCCACTACAATGAGACAGGTTCTTCCTCATCTGTCTTGCTTTCCTTCTCTCATCATTATTTC
>JAVCKT010034352.1:12572-26507 GCA_032273925.1 Rhynchotus rufescens
GAGAGGTTTATTTTCCGTGATTCATTATTGCTCGTTGCAAACTGTTTCACAACATTGCTTGCCTTGCATGACCTATTAAGTAGTCTCAGATGTGATATCTTCATGCTCCTAATTAATCACTGTTCTCAGAGAAAATGAGGTAAAAACAAAGATGCCTGGGTATTTTCTTAGATATCTATATTATGACTTCTCTAATTGTAGTGTCTGCTACCCTGCCCCGCAATTGGGGCTGCGTATGCGCTTAAACTTTCATTCAAAAGATAGTTGCAAACGGTGTTTCTTAGCTTGGATTCCCTGCACAGTTCATATGTGCTTCTTGTTTCTTGTGTCTGTGCTTGGAAGTTCTTCCTTTATTATTTTTTTTTTGTCGGAAAAGCAGTCTTTTCACTTGAATATGAGGGAACGGTTCTGGGCAGTTACCCATCTGTCTTGCCTCTTAAAATGAGAAAAATGAACCTGCTTACTCTGCTCTGCTTCATGAGCTTTAGTGCTGTGCAGGGAGATGCTCTCACTGCACCATCCTGGCGGCAGTGCTCTCAGCCTTTCTAATTTTTCCTAATTTTTCATTTTCAGCAGTGCTATGATGTACTTGCCCCTGTTAGCATCTTGAATGCTGAGAGAAAGCCAGAGTTGGCGCTTCTGGCTTGTGTTGGATAACAAATGCAGCGAGCGAACCGCGATTTTAACTACCGTTAGAAAGCTTCCCCAGCAGTGATACCTCAGGTATATACTTATTTTCTTCTTGCAGTTGTTTTTGAGTGTGCAGATGTTTCCTAGTTAGCTATTATTTAAGTAAGCAGCTTCTCACTAACACGTTAATTAAAACCTGCTGTCCAGAATCTCTTGGTAAAATTTGCAGTGTAATCTGTAGCCTCTGGTGCATCATTGTATCTCTATTAAAATGAATTCTGTATAATGATGCTGAGATTTAATTAGTTTCTTTGCTGTTGTTGTAAAACATAGTGATAAATGAGCTAACAGGTCCATGGATCATTATTCTCCTAGAGATGAGCTTATTAGCCAATTATGAATCGTTAACAAAGTCTACATGGAATTTCTTATCTAATGCAGCACAGGTTTTGACATCCAATACTCCACATAAACCATCATCTTTGTACTTAGATTGTATTCTGTGTATACTTTATTTTGGGCATTCACACCATAGCAAGCTTTCCATCTGTGTGCGTGTGCATAAACCTGAGTTTATTTTTAAATAAATAGATTTCAGAAGGGTTTTTTTCCACTTCTCCTTCCCACTCCGTGGTAGCTGTTAAGTATCTGCAGATGCTTGAAGCACATTGTAGTCTTGGTGTGTCCTGTTGCTCACCGTTTTTGTCAATCCAAAACAGTTGGAGAGACTTCAGGCTACTTTTTGCTATGCCTGGAGACTAATTGGGCATGTCGTAGTTGAAGAGCAAACAAGAGAGAGAATTTTGTTAGCTTTTGGTTTGTTAATTTGTAAAAGGACACATGTGTAGTATAAAGCAGAATGTGCACGTCGTGGTCACTGCAGAACTTGGACATCCTTTAAGGCCTCTGTGAGACAGGAACAAAGAATTCCCTTTATTCCCTGTATTTCTAGGCTCCTGCAGCACTGGGGCTGGACTTGCTAGTGGTACTGGGTGAAAAATTCCCCGAATTTCAGCACATTCATTTCAAAGTAAGGAAGCTGGTCTGACATTTCTTAGTTGACATAATGGCCTATAACATGTTACTGCAGGACTTGAATAAAATGTCAAAGTATAGGGAAGTTTAGCGTCATGAATAGTCCAGTGTGTTGGTGTCAGGGAAGGGGCTGCTGGAGAAGATGCTCTGTGTGTGTGATCTGTGGATGCTATCCCTGTAACTCTCCAGCTTTGTGCCTGCTGAAGCTCAAGATAATTGTGGCAGGGACTTTACAGTGATGACATACAGGTGTTGCTCATTTATTTGCACTATATAATTCATGTTGAAGTAGGAGAACAGAAAGGTAAGTTTCGTCCCTGTCCATTTGTGCAAGCACTTTAAGCATTTCTCCTGCCAATTCCTTCCTTTCTTTCCCAAGCGCATAGCTCTTCTTTGTGTACTGCACAATCGGAATATATATTTTTAGCCTGTTCACTGCTGTGATTATTCTTACTGGTGCTACTAAGAACTGTTTGTAAAGATAGTTGGTGTGTAAGAAAATGTTGTGGATTCCTTGGACCTTCCAAGAATATTTAATAAGATCTGCGTCCCCCGGATGCTCTGAGGGTTTGCACGGTGCCTCACACAGTGGGTCCTTTGCTGGCTTGCTCTTCTTGGGGCTGCAGCAACATCGGGGGCCCACAGCCCCCTTGGTAAAGGCAGAGGGGGCAGAAATTAGAGTTTCAGGCAGCTCGCTAATTGTAGACAGTCCTGCAGTCACTGTAACAACACAAATTAACCCATTATTAAAATCATGGGTTTTGAATGGTTATGCAAAAATCGGCAGCTAAAACTGGATGTGATTTTCTTGTAATTCTAGCCGAATTCCTGTCTTAAGAGCATATTATTTATACTGCCTTTTTTTAATCCTTTGCTTTTCATGTCAGAGGTAAATATGACTTGGTTTGCCCCTTTGGCATCAAACAGGGTACTATTTCTGTTTCTATAGTATTTCCTTTTCCTAAGACAACTTGTTTCATGTTTTGAGAGTTCTAAACTAACAGATGTTAATATATATGTAATATATTATTATATATATAATATATATAACTATATAACTATAATAATATTGTTTCCTAATAATAAGACTCTTCCTTTTTTTTTCTTTCCCTATTTAAAAGTAATCATGAAGTGTTAGGGTATGAAAAATTCTGCTGTCCTTGTCTTAAACTAGAGCAACTCAGTGCAATGAAAACAAGCAAGCGACTTAATTCCAGGCTTTTAAGTATTGAATTGTAATGAGATTTCCCCAGGAATCATTGCATCCTACATATGGGTTTAAATTAACTCTAATAGGTGTTTAATGGATATTTAATAAGAGAGTTATTGTATGTTAATTAAATGTCAACTAATTGCTGAGAGGTTTTTGCAGTTATTGAAGTTTACTAATTATCTGATAGATAAATCGATTTTCCATGGAAATAACTCACATCTATATAGGCAGTGAATATGCTGGTAGATAATACATACTGTCGTTTTGAAATGAGAGATGTGTTGTGTTGAATAAGCTTCCTGCATCCGACCACTACGGGCAAGAAGACAACTTTATACTTGTCTTATACTTGTTTTCCTACTGCAGGCAACTCGATTATTGGTGCTTCATGTCCCAGTCGTAGGACATAGTAGGGAGAGTTACCAGAGAGGTTATGGTCGTCATCTCTTGGGAAGTACAGATTGATCATGGAAGTTCATGTTCTTCTGGGATTTAAGGTGAACGTGTCCTGCAAGAGCTACCAGAGCCCACGGGCATCTCTGTCCCTTGGCTTTGGAACCGAGACTGCTGCGGTGTCGACTTGTCCTTCGTCTGCTCTGTGTTGGGACGGAGGCCGCCTTTTATACACATTGTTGGCATCAAAATGTGCTCAGTATGATACAAATACATCAGTACATTCTGTATTACTGATTACTAATCAGGACTCACAGTTTTAATGAGGAGAATAACTGCAATCATCTCTGATTTGTGCAAATTAAGTAGGGCCCTCAGGCTCCTGGTCAGTTGCCAGGGCAGGTGAGAAAAGTGTGGGTTACACCCCTTAAAAAAAGGAAGGAAAAAAGGAGAAACAGCTGTTTCTCCAGGAAAAGAATCCTCCTACTAATAAAATTTTTATAGGCCTTTGAACTTGCCCACTGCTTATTTGGTGCTAATTCATTAAATAGAATGCACCTGCATGCACCTATTACACCTGGTTAATGAGTCAGGCTCACATTACCTGAGTAATGTGGGTAATGACCTCAGAATATAAGAGGACAGAGGCCAGTGACTGTTATGGGTAGGAGTGGGTGAGTTTTCTGACAGCATCAACCTGTAGGATGGTATGAAACACCTGGAAGAAGTGTAGTGTAGTAGCACTTTCTGCTTCATTTCCAAAGGGAATTGCTGTATTGTTGCTGTAACTTTTCAATTTGTATTTTCCTTTAGAATGACCAAAACTTTCCCAGTCTATCGTGAGGTTTCATGCTGGAATCTGATTGATTAGTTTGCTACCTTATTAATCATCCCAGAGAGGAGCTCTCTTCAAATCAGTGAATTGACAGAGCTCCCAGCATAGAGTACCTGGAGAGGAGACCTGGAACATTGTAGCTCAGAGAATTGTAGCTGCTCTTTGTGAATGACTTAACTGAATTGAGAGGCCAGAATCTTGAATTGTGCCTGCATTTGTATAGGGGAAGGACAATTTCTTCAGTTTAATATAGTTGCAAATGATATTATTGGCAAAGCTGTAGCATATGTAATATGGTACTTTGGATACCCAGGCTGCTTTCTAACTCCCTGTGGACAATTCATATGGCAATAATGACTGCCTTGGAAAATATATCCCTAATGAACTCTTATATTCACGTTTGGAGTTGGAGAGAAGTAAGAATCTTGCTAAGAAGTGCAATAAGCATGTGTGCTCATGGTGCTCATTCAGACTTGGCTTGCATTCCACTGCAGTCGTGCAAGAGTAGCAAGGTGGATTTTGAAGGGAAGCGATGAATGCTATTTTGTAATTAATTCCATCATAGTGGGACTGTAGCACAAAAAAAGAAACAAAATTCATGTTCATAAATTATATCAAAGGAAGTGGTATATTTAAAGATTTTTGTTGGACTTACGGTAACAGCTAAAGTTCTTCCTTGCCCATCGTTAAAAATGGATCTGTTGGCTATAATTTACTTTAAATATGTAAGGTAGCAAAACCACTTCAAAACTAGCAACAAAAGGGTCAATGTAGGTTCTTAGAGTGATAAATTACTTCATTGGTCTAAATTTCTAGGGAGAATTCAAAAGTATATCCCTTTCATTTAGGAATATAATGCAGCAGACTCTTCCTCCAATAGAACAGAACAATTCTAAAGAAAGGAACTGATCTTGGCCAATTCCACACCTCTGCCCTCTGGTGTCAAAGGGAAAGAGACCTCTCTAATTTTGCCCAAACCTTTCTGGAACTCAGCTGTTCCCTTCCAGCAGACAAAAGCTACCAAATGCCCATTGACCATTGACAAGCAAGCTGAGTTTAGCTGATCAATCGTGCACCACACGTGGGTGACGCGCTGCTTTCAATGCCTGATCAATAAACGCTTCCTGCTGACTTGCACAGCTCGCGTGTTCAGTAAATACAGCAGATCCTTCTGAAGAGAATTTGGTCAAAGACCTCCATAGACTGCCTTTGTTTTATCGCTTAACTAAAAAGAGATTTAAGCTCTGTTTAGACTGCGTTTCGGTCAATTTAACTGTTGTGTTACACATTTAGTAACTAATAATTGGGCAAAACAGCTTTAATGAGTTAATATTCCTTTTTTTAATCTTCTAGATGGAAATGATGTCTTCTAGAGCCTGAGAAATCTGTAGCATGCTTCTATTTGGAGCTGTTGGTACACATTTATACACTCATCTTTAGCATATGTTGCTTACCAATTTTCACAATTAATATATTTGAATTAGGCATTTACGTAAATGCTAGGATACCTGTGTAAAGCCCTAGAATATCTGGATAGTTTACTCCTGAAGATGCTGTTCAGTCATATTAATGCCACCAGCTGTAGTGGCAGAGGGTCGTGGCAGCGCCACGAAGCAGCCGCCTCTTGGGTGTCCATTGACCCCAACTATGTTTTTCTCCTCACCTTGGTTGTTTGCCTAAATAAATATTTATTATGAGTTCATTCTTCTGCAGTTGCTCCTGTGGGACATCAGACAAATTAAAATTGGTAAAGCAAAACAAGAAAAATATAGTTTTTAAAAGAAATATGGTAAAATAAGTGAAAACAGGGCAAACAGCATGAAAGAAATGTGATTATTGTTCTTTATTCTCCTTGAAGGTTTGTGAAGTGAATTACTTGACTCACATGCACATTTTTCACCTTTAAAAATCTTTCGGAGATAACATTTGTCCCTTTTCAGTGCACAAGGTTGATGTTTTTATGCACATTTGTGCATTCTTGTGCTCACGGGTTCACTCAAACACTGTTTCTCTTTTAGCAGCCTTTACATGAAGTTCTATCCCGTGAAGAAATTACTCACATTTGTAAAGTGCGATGCAGGAAAATCACCTACATTAGCTTAAGTTGCAGGTGGATGGAAAGGTGGTTTAACTGGTAAATACAGCGCATTTCCCAGGGTAAATGGCCGCCCGACACACAGCTTCACTCCCAGCGCTTCCCACCCCTTCTGCTCCCAGCGCTTCCCATCCCTTCCACTTTGCTCCAGTGTCAGCCCCATTATTCCCTAGGAGGTCTTCTGTGTCCCGCAAACAAAACAGCTAAATCCAGGCCCTTTGGCCCAAGCGGCAGGGTGAATTCGGAGGGCGCTGGCCGAGGGCGCCCGCGGCCGCTCTCAACGGGCGCTTTGGTTCGCCTCCATCCCGGCTCGCTTTGCTTTTGACTGGGCCTTTGTTGCGTTCCTGTTGACCTCTCACCCCCCATACACAAGCCCCGACTCCGGATTAGGCTTCCCAGGGGATCGAACTATGGGCGAAGTTGAACCGCGAGCTGGAATGAGGGGAAATGGTTGAGGCTGCCATAGTAACGCGGCCTTGTGCTGGCTGCCTGGAACAAAGCCCGTTTTCTTGTCCTTTTCTTTCTGCCCCTGTGAGTGTTTAAGCCCCCCTGCTGTTGCTCTGTGGGTGTTTGTGGGTGTTTGTGGGTGTGAAAGTTGTAGCCCAAGCAGGGAAGAAAGAAGGGCTCTCCCTTTGCGAAAGCAGGGCATTCAACTAGGAAATGGGGGAGTCGGATGGAGGGGGACAGGGAGGAGGGGAGCAGGCCTTTTGGCCAATAATTTGAGTTTGGCATTTGTGAATTTTGCATTATTGTTGCAAACCCCACATACTGATTTTGAATTCAGACCTGTTTTTCTCCTCCAACTGATTTTGTGTCAGCTTAGAAAAATATTAGCTAAATTAATGCAACTCGATGGTGTTTTAATGCACATTAGTCTTGTGGAGAAAGAAGGGCATTGCTGGCTAACAAAATGGCTCGTTTATTTTTTTATCCTCTCAGTTTTAACTAGGAAAAAAAGTGATACACCAGAAACCAAGAGTTTGGCTTTTACAACAGGCCAGATAACAGGAAGAGAATTGAAATCTGGACTTAGTCTGGAATAGGAGAATATCTTCATTTAAACTGTTTTCATCTCATTTATTTCCGTATTTTGGATTACCCGATAGATTCTCCATCTTCATAATCATGAATTATGGCTACAGAAGATTGATAGTATGATCTTTTGGTTTCTTTCAATTAAAGATCTGGAGGACATCAAAGGAATTACCATCTCCCAAACTGACAATAAGAGATGGTCCTTCACATGGTGGAGTGCTTAAGCTGTAGAACCTCTTACATTGTGGATGCATAATGTTGAACAAGTTCATGAATGAGAAGGCCTGGTACTATTTTATATATATATATATGTGTGTGTGTGTGTGTGTTTATATATATGAATGCTATGCTATACCTATAATAGGCCTACTGTATACAGAGACATAACCTCTGGCTCAGGAAGTTCCTGAGCTACAAATGTTGGAGAGGAGTGTTGGCTTTGTCTATTCTTAGCCTCTTAAGCATGAGCTGTTGACAGCTGGAGTAAACTCTGACTTTGCGCCTGCAGGCTTAAGGTTGTATCAAACCAGTAGGAGTCAGGAAATGTGAAATCAGATGCTTTATTCATTGTTCCTGGATCTGTCTGTTCGTAGTGGTACATCCTTGTCACAACCTGACTAGTTTTGCCTTAAATTAGTACAAATTAGAAGATTCTGTGATAGTTGCAGCTTGCTTTTTCTTCTCTCTTGCACTGATATGGGTATGGTTAGCATTGCAGTTGCTTGCAAGGTTCCCAACAGTTCGTAACAGTGGAAATGGGGATGTAACATGGCCTTGGCTGATAATCCTCAGCGTTGTGGCATCAGGAGGGAATCCAAGCAGGGCTGGGGCATTTCTAGCGAGCTTTATTTTATTTTTATTTTTTTCTCCCTTTTTCCTTCTTGAGATATGTTGTTTGAGGGACTTAAAAAGTCCAAACAGATTCTTTTCAGTTTTTGAAAACAGATACAGATTTATGCTCAGACCTTGGGAGTGGAATTTCCTCATGTCAAAAGTAAAGAACAAACAAATAGCGTCATCTCCTGAGGGGAAATAAAGTTGGATTTTTTTTTTTTTGGTTGGTTGGTAAAGACAAATAAAAGTATAATCTGTAGCGTACTATAGAATCATTATCTTTGAATATTTCTAGCACTTGCAGAAGTCATTACTAACATTCAGTCACAGATTACAAGGGGGAAAAGAGCACAGAATAAATATTTTCCCCAAAGTGGACTGTTTTGCACCAAGATCTACCTTGGGGAACCAAAGAGGGGTAGCGTTTTTGGGAACTCTCCAAAGGACTTAGCCCATTTTGTGTTTCTAGCTCGACTTTTGTTCCATCTCTTAAATAAATGGTGTCGCTTCCCATTCTTCAAGGTGCTTGATGAGATGGAGAATTGTATCCTTTATTGTGATGCAGCAATAGAAACTCTTCTCTGGGATTCTCAGAAGAACAGCTTCATATTATCCTCTCATTAGTGATGATACATCCCCTTTGAACGGTGTGCTGTGCCATCGTACTATTTCAGCATTGAACATTAGGAAATAACTGCCTTCACAACATATGTCATTACTCATTAAGGGACTCTTCTTGGATTATGGCTGAGGTTTAATGACTTGTTAAAGATATTTAACACTTACAGTTTTGTTTTTAATTTAAGAAGCAGCATGATCAAAGTGTGCCCTGAGAGTTTCTCTCTGATTTTCTGAAATTTGCAGGTTGGCCTGTTCAGAGGAGGTGATCCTTAAATTGAATTGCAGCCCTCCAAGGCGTGTTTGGATGTCAAGCACTGCCATGATCTGACATGTTAATGCATTTGAGAAAACAATGTGGTTCAGAGGTAATTGCTGAAGCAATGAGTTCCTAGCAACATTTTACTTAAGAGATATGTGCTGCTTCTCTGCTGTGAAGACTGGAACAATGGAGATGAACGACTGAATGATACAAATCTCTGCTTGCCTTTTAACCATTGCTACATTCTTCTAATAGACTGAATAGCATAGAATCAAACATGATGTTGTTTTTCTCACTGGTTTCAGAGTTCTTTTATTAAGAAGTATTTCAAAGCTCATAACACGAACCTCAAAAGAACTCCCCAAATTAAAACCCCGTTGTCTTTTCCACTGAGGATTATCTGCACTCATATCCGATGTATTCAGCAAGGGTAATACCTTATAGCCATCCTGTTGCTTAAGGTTTAATGCTCTAATGTCCAGACTTGGCCAGTATAATCAATATAAAAAGGAGTTAAACAAGTTTTAAGTCACCCTTTGTAACACATTTTCTCTAAAAAACTGTGGATTGTGCATTTGTGAAGCCGGTTTATGTGGGTACATCATTGCAAGGATCTGCTTAAGCTGATAGAATGATTCTCAAGGAACTTGAGAAAACAGTTTTTGACAGTGAGGGTGACAGAGCCCTGGAACAGGCTGCCCAGAGAGGTTGTAGAGTCTCCTTCTTCGGAGATCTTTAAAACCCACTTGGACGCAGCCCTGTGCCACGTGCTCTAGGTGACCCTGCGTGTGCGGGGGGTTGGACTAGATGACCTCTGAGGTCCCTTCCAACCTTAAGCATTCTGTGATTCTATGATTCTATGTAAGGCAAAGTGTTTCATCTGCAGATGGAGAAACGTTGCTGCTGGAACTGTTCAGTGGAAAGGATAAGGTTATGGTGGGTTGAGTCTGTGAATTTGTCATTTGCATGGCTGAGGTGGATTGCTTTATAGTATCGATGCACAGAGGATGCTGCTGGAGCTGAGGCTGGCTAGGTGTTGTCCCCATAGTTCGCCAGTTTGAAATTGCTCTGGAATTAATAGACTCTGCAAAAATGGCTGCATGCTTGAATTTCATGCAAGCACTGGTAATTATTACAGCCCCTCTTGTATTATCAGTAGCTTTTTTTCCGTTGCCTCTTTCCTTCCTGAATGAGCCTCTTTTGTTACCACTGTAGCAATCAATACTGCAGAGACTTAAGAAAAAAGAGGGGAAGAGACACTGAACATAATGCTAGTAATCAGAAGGGTTGTTATGTACAAAAGGGATGAAAAATAGGTCTTTTTCCATGAGCCACATGATAGAATCCGCCTTTGTGTTCATCTGTTTTGATCTGACGATGAACTGGAGACTTAGAGGTGAGAAGTTAGTGACAAGCATGCTGAGCTACCCCACACTATCCACTGAAGGAAAAGAAAGCCAAAGCAGCGCTGGAGCTTTGACCCCAAACCCTAAGATATATTTTCAGACCTACTAGTCTTTTCTGTTTTGTATTGTTTGAATCGTTTCCTACTGAGGTAGATAGAGCCAGAGGAAAGAGCAAGCGTTTTCAAATATGTTTCACTAGTTTTATGGCTGCTCCTATGCTTTGAGGCGACTCCATGGAGCAAATTGTTGATAAGTTGAGAAACTTTTACTGATCTCTTGCTGGGACACCTAAGGTGCAGTTTTTCTGATCTCTCTCATCCAAGGGAGTCAGGGAAACAATGTTAAAAATAGAGGGCTGTACAAAGGCACTGAGGGGTGCAAATTTTAGAAAAGGAGTGAGAGGGAATGAAACTATAGTCTACATGTCAGGAGTGCTTATGTTGCATACAGTCTAGTGTGTGTAAACTTGATAGTTACAGGCCATAAGATTTACTGTTTTGCTGTGCAGGATAAACACAATAGAACAGGAAAATATGTACAATTTAGTACAGAAAAGGCATTGAGAATAAAGGATACGGGGCAATGAAATGGGATTTAGAAGTTGTAACTGGAAGCCAGATTGGGACCCTTTTTTTGAATGCAATTATGCAGAAATCAGGGCCTGAGTAAAGCATTCCTGCAGACCTGCAGGAAAGAATTTGAGAGACTGACTGAGGAAGGAGGCAGGAATGTTTCCTGTGACATGGGAAATGTGAGGGGCATTTTGGGCCTCAGTTACTAGAAGGATTTTTCCTGGAAAGTGCTCATTAAAATGGGAGCTGAACAAACTGGCCACCCCACAGACAATCGTGAAACTCTTTGTACTGGAGAGGGAACCTGAGACAGAACTGACATCCCATCTGACCAAATTAGAGGCAATCCATGATTTAAAGAAGCTAAGCATATAAACATGGAGGAGGGAGAGATAAGATAGTTCAAACTCTTTAGCAATTACCCTGAAACTAGATTAGAGTGGGATCTAAAGAGAAATCTTTTATCCTCTGTGGGGTGGTATGAGTAATTCTTGTGTTCATTATAAATTTTCACTTTTTAAATTACGTTACATTTGCAATTTTTTTAGCTAAAAGATAAAGGTTGATTAATAGCACAGAGAGCTGTATTTCTAGCTTCTTATGAAAGTTTGCTTGGGAAATTCTGGGAGGCATCTGTGAAGCCAGACTTGACTAGTTGAAAGTCGAGGTGCTGTTGCTTGGTTGAAAACTGAGAACTACAATTTGTATCCTTATGCTTATTACAGGTGAGGATTTACACTCTCTCTGTCTGCAAATTGATTTAGGGAAGCCTCAGAGCTGTCTCTTGTGATGGTCAAGAGATGATGTTTCTCAAGGGACCAGATGCCACCAGAACACTGTCAGAACTGGCACCACTTTTGCGTCTGTTTTCTTAATATGTAAAAATTGGGGTTTTTTTTTTGCCATATCATAACCCAGAATCAGATTTGTCACAGATTCTTAAGAAATTTTGCAATAGATTGTATGAATCACTCGGGGGGTGGTGCTGATGGGTTTTTTTAACCCATTATTCCCTAGATCATAACATCTAGCACAGACTAGCTTTGATCTCCACTTTACTTTCTTTCAGCCTTTTTGTCCCAATAGAAGCCATTTGGAATTTGAGAACAGATGAGATAACCTTGCTCGAAGCACTAGCAAATACATCAGCAAGTTGTTGTGACATTATGTACTGTACTGTCCCTTCAGAAATGAAGTTCAAGTGGAACAAATGTTAGAAAAAGACATATGGCTTATGGGGACAGGTTTGCTCTCCAGTGAAAAGTAAAGTTATTAAATGAGCAGTGCCTGCCAATTGCAGAAAAGTTGGCAAGGCTATATTGGCACTTTTTGTTTTTTTAATTTATGATTTGCAAGGCCTCACGCAGGACTGCTGAATAAGGCCTTAAAAATGCTAGGCAGTATATGAATATATGGTCAATGCTCATGTTATAAACCCTTGTGTTATGAGCAGGAATAATATGACACAACAAAAAACTCTCAGAAGAGAATTTTTTTACAAGCATAAGATGATCTCATTCCTGACTAGATTAGAAAACCTCTTTAAAAGATTAAAACTATGTACAGCAGAAGAGGTATTTGTCTGGTCTTTCTGAAGTCAAAGCAGATAAAATTGCTTATTTTTCATGGTCAAGTTGTGTACATAAAGTTGTGCAGCAGAAACAAAATATGAAATAGAAATCTCTGATTTGATTAGAGAACAGTTGTCCTAAGTATTCTGGAATAACTGGATTATTATGGAATTATTTCTTGTTAATTTTAGAAATGTAAAGAAATTCCTTACATTTTCAAAGTATGATCCACCTGCTAATGTAAGGGAATTGTGGCATATACTGTGTGTAACAGGGACTCCAGTTAAGATTCCTGTATGAATGCAAGCAAAAGTGGAATATATATTTATCTAGGGGAGTTATTATTTACCTATATCTGGAAAGCTTTCAGACTAATACACTTAAAGTAATGCTTATTTCTTCTGAATCCTTTGTATAAAGTCAGCAGAGGAATAACAATTGCACCTTACTAAAATTAAATGGTTCCATAGAAATGCATACTTTACAATATTAATGGCATAATATATTTGATTTTTAAACATAATAGCTCACTGATAGTACTTTGTCTCCTGGGAAAGCAATTTGCTAGTCACACAGGTAAATGCACGTGGAGGCAATTCTGCATAAGAAAGTACAGCTGGTAGCACATACTGTGAGGACCTTTAAAACTTATATATATATATATAGAGAGAGAGAGAGAGCACCTCTGAAAGACCATAAACCAGGACTCTCCACCTTGAGAGGGGGTATAGTCACCGAGTGACTTTGTTGGTATCAAGCCTTCATAGCTTAGGTTAAGCTCAGTGGTTAAGCTCAGTGATCTGGACACAGCCTCCAGATTCTTCAGAAATGTCGCTGTAGTCTCTTCAACAATTTGTTGCAAATACTGATCCCTGCACTTTTTTTTTTTCTTTTCAATTTTAGTCAGTTTGAGTGCATTTTAACCTCAGATAATATACCAATCATATTTTAAAATATCTTGTTAAATTCACTCTTTCTATGTATCTCTTGGTATTTTTATGTTAAAAGTTTTCCATTAGAAAGAAACCTGGTGTTGAACATCTCTGTAAAAATAACATGATCATATGATTTACACTTTTAAATGTGTTAGAAAAGGTGGCCTTTGTATAGGAGAGGCTTCATCCCTCTTGCAAAGCCAGAGCCTTCACTTTCAGTGGAACGAAATGTATCAACATTGGAAGAAACCGAGTCCTATTTAAAGCTGAAAGCCTACTAGATGGGACAAAAACCCTGCATTTTTAAAGGGGGAAGAAGAGGGGGGAGAAAGCCATTCATGAGAAGTATAAAATGTAATTTTGTTTTAAAGCTCACTAAAAGCTATATAGGTCATGAAGACAATCAGTCCTTTATTCTTTGAAATAATTCACATTACAGCCCTATGTATTACCACCCTTATCACAAAAAAAGCCTTTAGATTTGTGTTGGCAGATAATTAC
>JAVCKT010034353.1:281-11455 GCA_032273925.1 Rhynchotus rufescens
TAATTAAACATTGACAAATCTAAATCAATAGATGTCTTCACTGGTTGGGGCGGCATCAGCACTTAGAAGTGTTGCCTATAGAGAAGCTCTGGGGTCCCAAAGATCAGATTACATATTTCAAGATATTGACATTTTTGATTTATTCTGATTCAGGAAAATAAAATGGAAAGCTTTCTAGTTTGCTTTGTTTTTCTTCTCATCATGAAAGGTGTGCAACAAAAAGAAAAAAAGAAAAAACAAATGGGATACTTAAGCAAAATAAAATAAAGAGTTACATCAGTTCAATGCAGCCTTCCTAATAATACATGTTTATTTAAAATAACATCTGCACAAAGCAGAAGCACTTGGTGACAACTTCTCTGCAGACCCAGACTATGTCAGTGAACTAACGAGAGTACAAGGAGAGGTGGGATTTGCTGTATACTGTGACTCACCAGATGGAGCTGTTCCAGACAGCTGTATTTACCTGGCAGTAAACGTAGAGTGCCTGAGGAAATGCTTCTTGTCAGATATAGTGCCTTCTTTTAAGCAAATTGAATCTATCACCAGTACAGTTTGTTCTCCATATTCAAACCTCCCGCTGAAGCACGCAGGCAAACAATAATCCCTAGTGCCAAAAAATATGACAGACTTCATTTAATTACTCAACAAAGCTCTACAGTGATATTTCAATTGTTTTTTTGGTGTTCTTATGATTATTAAGGCAACAAAAGCAAACAAACAAAGCACATAAATAATCTTATGGTTCTCTGCAACACAGTGTTTCTGTTTCTGCTCAATAATGGAAATCACCAAGTAGACAACAAAAGTGAGCACACCAGGTAAAAAATCACATTCCTGAAAACAAGTCATATCAGAAATGACTGATATAAATGACCTGACATAATATAAATGATCACTGATTTACAATAAAGTCAGAAAAATAAAAAATGCCCATGAGCAATACATCAGTCTCTCCTATTTGTTTGCTTTAGGTTACAGTCTATGCACTATCACTAAAAATAATAGTGGAAATTAATATTTTAATATTAATGTTAATTACTGAAAGAATCAAATACGAAGCCATCTCAATGAATTTTCTCAATAGCTAATTCAAATTTGATGCTTTTAAGTAGAAGAAAAAATAATGTCTTTCACCTAGAAGAAAGAAACTAAGTTCATACAGAGAGCTGATGTGTGAGCTAGAAGTTCAGAATTAGTTCCTGAATTCCACATCCTTAAATTTAGATGATGAGGCTGTACTAAATTTGTGCAATGATACAAGACATGGCTACAATCTTGGAATTACAAGTGTTGGATCTTGTAGGTCTCAGAAGCAGTATGTGAAAGCTATTTATAATGTAGTGCCTGTTCTGCTAACCATATCTCATAAGATGGCTAAAAATACGATCTGCTCTGCTATGCAGTATTTGACGTATATGATTTCATAATGATGCTTGAAGGCTTCAAATCCTTAGTCACATCGAAGTCAAAGATTTAAGCATGTTCTCAAAGTCATGTATGGTGTTAAATAATTTGTTGATTACCATGGCTTGTTGGGTCACTTGCAGCAAGCAAATTTAGCAGACTTGGTGCGTGTTATGATTCTAAATGATTCATTCAAGTGAAAAGCAAAAGAAACATTAATCAGGACAATTCCTGACCTGTAAAAGCTTGAACTTGTGAATCCAATGCTTTTCTAATGTTTAAATAAGGTCTAAAATGCATGAATCATTAGAAAACAAAAAGGTAAAATACCTACAAAAGAGTACAAGGGTATCTTTCAAAGTAATCTTTTAGCTGTAGAAGAAAGTGAAGAGTCACAAAGTTTTCTACTATTTGAGGGGCATGAGACACAATAGAGAGACTTACAGCCATATACAGCATACAGTGAACAAGGCAAAGCCTGCAATGAATGGGACAGAAATTCACCTAGCTCACAGGAGCAAAATGCACTTCCCAAAACTCTTCCACAGGCATCCACAAAACATCATCACAAGGGGAAATATTACTGTGCCACAAGAACACTCAGCAACATCACAGAGGCACAATGGCATTTGCTGTAATATGATGTTATTTCAAAGCATTAACACCCTCTATTGTGCTGTTTCCAGCCACAGTCATGACTTGTTCATGTCACAGTTTGCCCTTCTGGACAAAGTATAAGAAATGCAGCCCTGAACAACATGCTACTTCACCTCATAGTCACCTCTACCTGTGGATGAAAAAAAAATCTATATTTATTGCAGAATTACATGATGGCTGGGCCAAATACTAATCTGTTTAACCAATATGTTCTACCATTTCTGACAGTTACTGCAGCATGACTGAGAGCAGAAATCAGGTTATCACTGTAGCCTTTGACAGAAAACATTGTTAAAGTGATGTTGTCTTCAAAGACTTTCATGAAATCTGTAAACACACTTAACATTTCTTTGAATGGAAAATATGGCTTGTCAATCCATACTGACTCAGTGAAAAGAAAAGCCCAATATATTACGCTTAGCTCCGTTAGGCATTTATTTCCTTTAATGATTAACTTTGCAATATAATTTCATCTTTTTACAAATAAATCACATTAATCATAAGAACTCAAAATGAATGTTTGCCCTGTATTTGTCTTCTCTTTTAACTCTTTTGGACATTGTTTGGGTGAGCAGAATACTGTACAAAGAAAAGACATTAGCACAAGTAGTGCTAGTAGTCAGAAGACTACAAATTTACTGACATCTCAAGCAATACCATTTGGAACACATAAAAAAAGAACAGGAGAAAACCAGAAAATCTCTGCCTGTGGGGAATCTAATTCTAGAACTAAAATAAAATTATTAAGAAATCTTTTTGAGTGGCTGTGCCTTTTTTGTGCTGTCTTCTGCTATGCATGTGGACAGAGATGTGGCTAGCTTGAGCTTGCAGCCCCACGAGCCCTATCAGCATGGGAACTCCACCTGTCCTTGTTATGGTTATGTCCATTTCATGGAAATTCCTAATAAGCCTTCATCCCATAAAGAGAAGCTAGATGAAGCTTGGATAGAGTATTTGAAGCTTATTCGGAGGAGAAATGCTCACTTGCTACTGCTTACAAGCTCACCAGCTGTAATGCATATGCGTGTTTCATTTCTGCAATACTTGTGCATTGCAAACAGTCAATTAAAAAGTTGTGGCTTATTTGAAAACCTAGAAAACCTAGAAAATGGTTAATTTTAATGTAGTTATTTGCTACTTAGGGATAACTGAATTTGTCCATATACAGTAAGGTCCTGAACTTATAGGAATATTCTCCATAAGACAGCTCCTGAGGACATAATAATATTTCACTGAGTGCTCTTCCTGCATTCTCAAAGGACTATAATCTATTTTGTTTAATTCTCTTAATTTCTTTTTGGCAATGGTTTAAGTAAATACTGTAATTGGCTAAAAAATAAAGTCACTCCATTATATTTGCAAATGAAAAAAAAAAGCAACAATAGCAACAAATCTGCTCACTGAAGCAGCACCAATTCAGTGCTAATCAGAAGGCTGAGAAGAGTTTGCCCGAATGCAATAGTTTTGTTCTCAAAATGACTAGACTGCTCCTCCAAGATAGTAAAGTAAATCTTCAAAGGATCTTCTACTTATGTCAGCCCTCGTATAAAGTACTAGATACAGCCCACATTCCCTTACTTCAACAAACAGCAGGAATCTATAACTTTCAAATAGATTGCAAGATAGGACATACTTTTTTAATCCCTACAGTGGGGAGACTTTAATCAATAAAAACTCTAGTTTTGATCTACAGCCAGCCAGCCCGTACAAGCAGAGTACATATTATGTACAAAGCTGGCTATGATTAGGTAAGTCTGTCTGAGAGTCAGTGTTGGTGGTTTATTTACTCTAATTTTAAGATTGAACTCTATTTGTACATTTAATGCAGACACCCAGTAACAACCTGTTACTCAAACACAGCTTTCCAATATTTTTGATCACAGAACACAAAGGTCTTTTTTAACATGAAGTTAAACTGTAAGTCAGATTTTCTTGACATCTACTTACATGGATAGTCATTGGAAGCATGCTAAGATACAGAAAACTACCATTAATTTTGATTTCAGTGAACAATATGCTGAATATTTTCACACCTGTATTTTAGTTCTTTAATATGAACCACAGATGTAGTATGGATGGATAGATAGCATATTTTGAGGGGAGAAAAGTAAATAATCAGACTTCAACCTCCAAATTTAGCTGACTTCTACAGCTGTCTTGGACTTTCCAGGTTTCTTCCCTACTGTACTGTGTGCATAGAAAAATAATGTGGTGAAATCTAACAAAAACGAAATTCAGGGCAAGGTTTGGAAGTGTCCTAGACCGGTAGGAGATCAAACCATCTTTCAGAAGCTCCTCAAGGATTTTATAGGCAAAGTAGATATTTAAAAGTATAACTTCCATTGATGAGTCACTTGACCAATGGGATTTAGACACCTGAGTCACTTTGACACTTTTGAAACATTATCTGTGGACTTCTAGCTTTCTAAACTGAGAGGTACTCTTCGCTGGTAATTTGGTTTGAACACATGGCCACAGAAGACCTAAGGAAAGCTGATATGACTATCAGCATGGATGACGGATGATGTTTATTAAGCAAGGCAGTTGTGCACATTCCTTACTGGAAGGAATACGTTGATCTAGAAGGCTTTATGTGGGAAGGAAATTCCTGGTCCTATACAACCATGTTATCTAGCAGATCTTGGTGTAATAAGATCCAACTCTTAAAATGTGATGCTACACAAAATCAGTTCAAAAATAAGGTGGCCATTCTGAACAACAAGAAATCTTATCAGTGGGGAAATATGCTCAGGAGTGTGTTAAATCCTCTTATCACCTCAAGTCTCTAAATGAGGCCTTGTTAAAAAGGACATTAGTCTAAACTGCTATTACAATTTTGATGCCAGAATGCTGAGAAAGTCTTAGTGGCTGTCATATGCAAGACAGATGAGTTGGTCATCAGCGTAGCTCATGTGAGCTTTCAATGTATGAGAGACATGCACAACAATTTGCTTTTGGGGGGATAAGCCATCCTTCTATTCAAAGGCCCCATCACTGACTGGAAAAGCTGAAAGACTATACTTTCATCGTCTATATATACAAGTATATGCATACACATTAAGTAAAGTGGTCCCAAAGCTTCCACATTTTAATGGTGCATAATATTATTACGCTAATTTTCTTTGTGTTTTTTTTTCTTCATATTTAAGTTTTAGTATGCCTTGAAAAACAAAGGAGGCTTGAAGAAAATGGGCTCAATAACTAGGTTTATATATTTAAATTTATTATGCAAATCCAGCCAGACAAACTCAGAATACTCAGTAAATATAGCCAAGGAAATTCCAAGAATTATGAGGGTGTGTATACAGCAAACAATAACAGAAAAAGGTTTTCTGGCTTTAATTATGTTGGATGCTAAAAGGCTGAATATATAGAGACAATTTATATTGTAAAATACCACTTGAGATTAGATAAATTTAAATTAATTTTGCAAAAACAGTAGCAGGGAATTCTCACTTGATTTACTTAGTATAAGATTTCTTCCTTTCCCCCAAAGCTTTAGAAACAAATGCACGTCTGGCTGCATGCATACAGGCATCTCCTGAATGATGTCCCTGTGGCATTGTGAAGTAAATCCAGAACCTTTGACTTTGCATCTTTGCTCTTCCAACTAAAAGGAATACTTCTAATAGCTGTCAGTAGCATTAAGGCTTATATCCTCTTTTTCTGTTTTTTTTTTTAGGCTTCCAGTCACTGGAAAAGAACATAATTACTCACCCTTGGGTAGGAATAATTTTATTTGAAAGAGGGCAGTGCACCTGGGCTGTAGAGAATGCGTCATAGAAATGGCAGTGGGACATATCTGTCTAGCTGTTTTGTTCCTCAGTTCACTAAGTGCATATGTATTTATCTATTCAAACACAGCCATTTCTAGGATTGATCATAGTAACCTATAGCACACAGCAACATTACAGACCGGGTTAGGACAGAACGTGAAGAATAGCTTTTCCAATTAATACCAGAGAGAGAATTTCATTAGATGTAATGTAATTACTTGAGCTGGAATTTGTCCAGGATCTGGAGCTCAGCCAGGACACATTAAAATGCTAAAATGCTAAAAAAAGAAAAAAAAAATTAACAGACTCCAAATTGAAGAACGTCTGACTCCTTGATCATGTTACCTAGTTATTCAGTCAATGTAAAGCATCCGTGGTATCCAAACTGGGTTATCTAGCGTCCAAAGAAGGAAAAAAGGAAAGTATTTTGTCAAAAGTTTTCTGGAGTGCATTTATTCATGATAATCACCAAGCTAAACCTATGATATGACACTCATGATTTTTCTTAGAGTTCTGGAAAAAAAATAGGAAGCTCTGTCATTGTTTTAGCTGACTTCATAAATGATTAAGTGAAAATCAGAATAAAAATAACAAGCAGACAATTTAAACATGCAAAAAAATCTTTCTCAAAACGAATGCAAATGGACGGTGATGGTTGTTAGACATTTCTAGTGCAGACAAAAATATATAAGCAATGTAAAATAAGCAAAAATTTGAATGATTTACATTGTATGCAAATGGCATTACCATCACAAGATGGGAAAATCATCATCACTTCCAGGATTTCCCATGGATTTTCCTAATCCTCCTTAGGAAGACTCCCATTAAAATCCCAATGAATATGTACACTCCAAAGTACACTAAAAAATAAATCTAGTTAATCAGAGAGCAGCGGAGCTAATGAAGACTGTTTCCCAAATCCCCACTCAATATATCCAAGCCCTTCTTTACGCTACTTACAACCTCCCTCCACTCTTGCATTCTTGTTCAAAATGAGGCCACAGTACAGCCACCTCCCTCCCGTATATCCTAATTACTGAATCGGGAAGAGGCAGCACAAGGATTGTATTTTATGCCACTTGGCCAGCCGGTACATGCCTGCTCCAAAAAAGAAAATAGCATGAGCTCAGAACACAGCTTTCCTTGCAGCAGGAACACTAATTTGCATCACCTTCTCCTCTTGCCAGTAGCCTGTTTCCACAAAATTGGTAGAACTCCCACAGTAAACTTTGGTTGAAATTAATTAAAAGATTCCAGAGTTATTTGGAGCACACTGCCAGACAAACAGCATGACAGCATAACCCATGTTTCCTTAAGAAAGCAAGCTAAAAAGGGAAACTAATAGTAATTATAATTTCCGGATATCATGAGGCCCAGGTTCCTGACTAAGCCCTATAAACACTATAGATATAATAAATAGATTTTTTTTGAAACAGACGGAACAACAGTAGATTAAATGATAACACAGCTTCGATTAATTAAAAACACAGCCCTGTTCACAAAAGAAGTTGCCATCAGTGGGCAAACCCAGAGCCAAATTTGCACTAGAGCTGAACTCCAATCAGCAGAGGATGCTAAGATGGACTTTTTCAGAAATGCTAAAAAATCAGCGATTCCCATCAGCAGAAATACTCAGAGTTTCAAAAAAATAGAGTAGCTTCTTACTGTTCATCATGCCTGGGAGTGAGGCTGTCCCAACAGGACCTCCAGTCCTTGCAACATGGCAGAGAGGAGCAGTGGTCTCAGATTGCCCTTTCCGAGCCTGACCGTCTGAAAGACAAATAGTAATGGTAGTAATGAATCGAACAGTACTGAAGAGTGAATTTGGAGTGGACACAAGAAAAAAATGGTGGGGCACTCTACCAATAATAGAAAGTCAAAATTTAAGTAAGCAGAAAAAAACTTCACAGTTCTTAAGACAGTTTTTTTTGCGCACCCTTAGAAGACAGCTTAAACTCTGTGAGAAATTAGGAAGGTTTAATGAGTTCTGTAAAAGGAACATCCTTACTGAAAAAGAAAACTCCTAGAAATCAAGAGATGGAGCAGAACACTTAAAAGGTGATGATCATAAGATAACAATAATAATAATTGTAAAGTTCAGCAAAATAAATAAATAAAATAAAATTTTTCCATGGCAGCTGAAGGGAATCCATGAGAAAATTCCATCATTATCCTGAAAAGAAGCTGCAGATGTGCTTTCAAGGTTCTGGTAAGGTAGTATTTTTCTCAGATACTGAAATACTTTGTGAAAATAATAACTCAAACCTCCAAAAAACACACTTGAAAAGCAATTAAAGTTAACAGTAATTATCGCAGCTTTGGAATTGTCCAGGTGTTCTGCAGAATGTTCTATGAGCTGATATTGCCAGATCCATCTAGGAGGTCTTCATTTTATTGCACACTTAAAATTACACAGGTCAGCAATGCTCTCAGGAACAAATTGTAAAACATTTCCATCAAGTGCTGCTTAATACACATTTGTGTGCTAAGTGGTTATGCTTCACCTCCTTATTTATGGTTCTGCATTTATTTTTATTTTAAATAGGAAAACAAATGAATAGATTTTCCAGTCTGTCACACCACCTTGCTGCAGAAATAGTCAACCTATTATACAACGTTAATCATCATCTCCAAAATGTATTTGCATGGAAGGCCTTGATAATATTTGCTTCCATCTCTGCAATCTCACTCTAACTAGAGATACAGGTGTCCAGAATCTCCCAGTAGATATATCTGAACACATAATCATCATGAGGCACAAACACAAAGAATCAGTTTTACAGACTAAGGATGGAATAAGTGCAACTGGATGTAGTTCTCCCACGAAACAAGCTTTTACCCCATTAATCTTGGCTCCAGGAGAGATGCATCACAACATAAAATGCAGGCAAAAACCCAGCTAAAGAGTGGTCCTGGCATAGATCACAGCAAGGCCCTGTGCTAGGAATCCATTGTATGAAGAATTATTTCTCTGGGTCCATCAGTGCTTTCCAAAAGCACTGGGCACTTTGCCATTAATTAGATATACATCCAATTATAGGGAATGTGGGCAGCCCTTTCTCTCAAAACAGATTCAGATTTTTTTCCAGTAATTCAGTCTTCCTCCAACCCTCCTACCCCTTGCTGCCTTCAGTCCACTGCCTCCCTCAAAGGAGTGAATTTCAGAGCTCTAGAGTCTTCTCCAGAAACACAGTTCTTGCTGGGTCCTAACCTGCAGACTGACTGCCATGCCCCTGTTGGAACACTGCAGGGATACAACCCATGCCCTGGTTAGACATGAGTTTAGACCATTTAAGTTTTGTAAACTTAACGTCTCTGAAACTCTATGCAGAGGTTTTGCAGCAATTGATATAGATGATAAAGTGCAAATCACATCCACCCAACACCACTCTCCAATGAAGGGTGAGGAAGCCCATGAAAAGCTTTGATCAGACGCATTCCTAATACCAGAGGACTAATGTGTTCATAGCCAGGCCAGGCCTCCCTTCCACTGAGTTAGGAGACGTGGAGTGTTGGCTGACTCCAGATGTGGGATGGGGGTGCAGACACATGATGCATCGCAGACTCTCATTCCTCCAGTCAGGAAGGAAAAGGAATTTTGTACCTTTCTCAGCAAGCATATCTGGAAAATGTTTGCTTTTGCCATAGCACCTTTTAGTTATATAAACACAGTGGCCAGCCTAAAGAGATGCTGAAATTATGAGTTTTTTAACTCCTGTGATAATGACAGCTGATAGCATCTATTTCATTCTTTCTGCTCAGTTGTGCATAAACAGAGACACAATTACATGAATTGACCATTAATCGTTATTAGGAAGAGATCAACAGCCAAAGTCACAAATATGAGTCCTGTTTTATATTCAGGTATAAAAGCAGTAGCAAAGTCAAAAGTCTAGGACATCTGAAGCAAACAGAGTTTTAGAGATGATTTGGCAAAAACACCTCTATTAGTTTAATCAAAAAGGGAAGATTAAACACTACCTGTGGCAAGACAGATCGTTAAAGCCAAACGATGATCTCTCAAGCAAAGTACAGCCGTAAAGTTGAAGGCTGTAAAGACGAAGGCTTGCTAACCTCCTTAATGATAACCTTGTCCAATAATAGATTTGATTTCTTCTTCACAACTTTTTGACAATCAGAGGAGAATTAGGTTTAAAACATAGGTTGTAGGTCATCACTTCCCTAACACCACCAGCACCTTAACAAGCCACAGAAGGAGTGCAGTATCATCAAATGCTTTATAATGAAAATCTACTTTATTGCAGGCTAAAGTAAATGGAGGGTTTCATTGTATGATTTAAAGAGAATATGGTTTAGGAAAAGAGTGGGGAAACAACCCTAGACACAGGCTGTACAAGTGAGAGAGGGACTTGGTCTACTGAGACTCAGGAGAGTTGCAAAGAAGAAACCAAGAAGGGACAAGGAGAATACTTAGCAAAGAAGGATAAGATGGAAAAAATGGAAAGAAGAACAGCGCAAGCTTAAGCTTGAGCAAGAATAGTGCAAGCTTAAGTTTGAGCAAGTAATTAAATTTTACCAGAGAGGCTCAAAATTCATGCTTTCGTATATTTTTAGAAATATACAAAAGATCATTCACAACTGGCTGATCCACCACATGGAACTTAAAAAATAAAGGGGCATACAGGACATTTTCAATTGAAATTGTGGTTTAGGCCAACAATCTTATAGTAACAGATTATCAGATCTAACAGATTGCTTGTGCTTCATATGCTAAAGACTTCAGGTGTAAACTGATAAAATGCATCGTCTCCAAAAAGGGCAGAAACCTGTCATTTCAGGCTAGGCTGCAAAGGAGTGAAAGCTGGCAGAAGAGAGGAAGGTGTTTGTGCAAGCACAGATCGGTGAGAGCCCTAGGAGCATGGAGCCAGGGCTGGCAGCAGAATTGCCTCCTGCCCCACATGAAAGATGTCGTCAGTGTCTGAACTTGCAGCAGCCCCTTCCCGTCTGGCCTCCTGGCTTTTGCATTCCTACCCTGAAGTGATTTCAAGGGGGCATGGCTGTGTGAGAGGTACCATCCCTTAGATGAGCTGGAAACATATGGCACTGACCACATGCGGTCATTAAAAAGTCCCACGCCAATTTTTGCAAGGCTAACAATATTAGCCCCAGTATCCTGGCCAAATTCCAATATAGGTAATTATATTCTGGGTAATGACATAGTGGCTAGTTTTATAAGGTTTAATATACATTGTGGAAAGTGACTTGCACCTAAGGGCTCTCAGTTAAACTCATTGCACAGTCAGCTGGGATAAAATTAGAGGAGAAACTACCCAAGCATGTCAAATGTTTAAGCTTTAAAACCCTGGGTAGAAT